>PVKE010024262.1:0-23948 GCA_004027555.1 Craseonycteris thonglongyai | reverse complement strand
TCGGTCAAGTTCATGGCATTGCCATTTGTGAAGAGACCTTCCATTTATCGTATCAATGTACGGTATATTACGGTATGTTCGAAAAATGTCATTTATTAAAAATTTAATTAAAAAAAGAACTGGTGTTGCCTCGGAAGTGGGGGGTAGTCTTATACAGCGAATATAGGCCTAAACCTATGTTTTAACTGTAAAATTAGGGTGTCGTCTTATACGCCCGGTCGTCTTATACGCCGGAAAATACGGTAATGCTATTTCTCTAATTAAATAAAAAAGGTGACTTTAGCTGGAAGGATTGAACAGTGCTCAAATATGACTAAGTCATATTTTTTCTTGGTCATTATTTTGTATACTTTTTAATCATGGTGTTACGTGTAGCTTAATGGCATGTACAAATTTAATGTATTTTGTGACCTCCCCAAACTTGTATTCAAGGTTTAAAAATAAAAATTTAGACCTGAATCTAATGGTAATACTGCCAAAAATGTTAATTTTTTAAAGCTTTAGCTTTTTCTATAACTAAAGATAAACCTGACAATAGTTGTTACTTTTGTAAATGTTTCTATATTTTAAAAACATGTTCATTTCTTCACAAGAATTAAAATGCTTGATTGTTATGCTCATATTTTCATGAAGGTTTAAAACAAAAATATTTGAGAAATGTATTTTTCTCCTTTTCACTTTCTTTTCTATTTGCCAACATTTTATTTTAAAAAATGCTATCTTTTTTCTTGATCTTTCATTTCCATTTCATTGTACAATAGTCCAAAAAGACTAAAAAAATTTTTTTTCATTTATATATACATATATATCTTTTCTATTTAGCCCTTGTTTGATACTTGATTTTTTTCTGTTGTTTTTGAATAATATTAAAATCATCATGACTATTTATGTTCTTTTCACATGTTTGGACTAAAGTAATCATTATCAAAAGAATACAAATAAATGGCTCCAGAAATCTAACAAAAAGCAATGTTAATTTCTAAGAATTTTTGAAGTTAATTTTTACTCAAAAACATAAATGAAAAATCCTTTCAAATATGTTTCAGTGTTTGTAAATTGGAGTCTACCAAAGTTCATAAAATTGCACAGACTATTACATTATCATGTTAAAGATTATTATATTTAAAATGTATTTAAAGGGAGAATTATTAAAAGCTGTTATAAAATGCATTATTTTAAGCACTTTCTGAACAATTAACAGATACATAGAGTCACTGGTCATATTTTTTATTTATTTTTAGTTTTTTTTTTTTAAAGGAGTGAAAGAATAGTTTATTGATAGAGAAGATAAGAAAAGTACCCGTTCAAGAGATGGAAATGGGCCTTGAGCAAGAAGTGGCTCAAAAGCCCGATGATCATGTTTTTCATATGCTTGTTAAATTTTATTTTTCCCTGCAACTCCAAGTTTTCAAGTTTTTGATAATGGGGTATCTGTACATTATTAATTATCTATAGCCTTATGCTATTTAGAACAGAATTTATTTACAATTTTGTCTAGTGTTTCTCTATATATATTATTGGTATAACTGGGTGTTATGTTCCTAGAGAGAGACTTTTTTCTCTCTTAAAATACCAGCGTGTATTTATACTTTTCTTAATTTACCAAGTTCTACAATTACTAGGATGCTTAGTGTTGAGCCTACAAGATAAATGAGAGAATTTTCGCTTTAGTTTAAAGCTTTGAGAAGAGGAACATATTCCATTCTAGGAGCATTTGACTGTCTAAAAATAGGACATGTAGGGAAAAGGGGTAGTGGGAGAAAAGGTGAGAAAGGTAGGAAAGGATCAGGTCTTAGAAAGACTTCAGTGGTGTATCATGGTGTTTTATTTCGTGTGCGGTAAGTATACCCTGTGGGTTTGGAGGCAGAGAGTTAACGTGGTTATGTACAAGAGTGGGCTGATAAATTTTGCCTCCACTGTAATATTTTTTTGTTACATTAGACATATCTGTATATAATTGATTCTGTAGTCCATGGTATCTCCCCTCCATCACTCTTGAACTTACACACACAGATGCCTACATTTTTCACCCAGTACACATCGAAATGAAAGAGTATTCAGACGTTTGGTCCAAACAGCATGCTGTTAATGAATTCTTAGTGGAAAAAGTTCTTCCAATTGAAAATCACAGACAAATGCAAGCCATTACGGTGATCAATGTGTTGATGTAAGTACAGTAAGATGCTGGGTATGTAGGTTCATCTGTGTTGAAGAGATGAAGCTTGCAGTGAGGAAATGGTTTCAAAAAAAAAAGCAATTTTTTAAGGACAAATTTCAAAAACTACTGCAGTGCTGCAAAATGTATTGAAGTGTGTGGTGATATTGTAGAAAAATAACTATGCAGGTTTGAAAATAAATGATGTAGGTATATTTTCTTTTTATTTCATTAAAGTATCTTTTCCTGTTCATTTTCTATTTAAGTGGAGGCAAAATATATCAGCCTGCCCTTGTTTAAACCTATTAGCAGGTATAAGGATGTGCTGAGATTAAAGGTGGGGAGATGAATTAATACTATCACTAAAGTTCAGGTAACAGAATAAAAGTAACCAGCTATAACATTAGTGGAAATAGTGTAAAAATTAAATAAATGGAACTGTGAAACGTAAGAAATAAAACAGAAAGAACTTGCCAGCCTAAGATTAGAATCAGAAATGAGAAGGCAAATTACCCTCCACATGTACTGTTGTCTTGCCTGAAAGAAACATGGAAACATACACAAGATGTAAAGTTTGGCAGAAAGAACATGACTAATTTGATTATTCAACAAAAAAAAGGTAATGAGGCACCTATGGTGCCTGTTAGCTCGTTAATCTGGAGTCTAGTGCTTGTACAGAGGCTTAATCTAATGGATAGATATGTAACATCCTCACAAAGTTAGATATAGGTAAGTAAATTGAGACCCATATACAAGTAAATGTGGCTTGCAACTTTTAGATTTCAGGGTTTAAGGCTTTTTCCCTCAACTTTAATACTCTAAAACAAAGTTACTGTTCAAGAAAAAAATAATTATTATTTTTATACATTTTTGTTGTTACAAAATATATAGATAATAAACATTTGCCCCTTCCCTTTAATCAAAACTTAGTTATTTCCTTCATCTTTCTCTAGTCCTTCCTCCTTCCATCTCTCCTTCCCATACCCCACTCCCCGGTTATCTATCTTGCCATCTATCCATCCACCCTCACACCTACCTACATATCATCCCACAAATGTTCAAAGGTCCAGGAAAACATCTTCAAATTACTACAAATCACCAGAGATAAAATATATTTGTTTGTTTTATGATAGGAGACTAAAAATTTTTACATTAAAAAATGTGCAAATGGGGCAGTAGATACCTATGTTAATATTTAAGTAACATAATTCAAATAATTCATTATAACCATTTTAATTTAAATACCATAGTTTCAGTAAATTCTTAAACCATATCCACATATAAACAATATTTTAAAGGCTATGCAAGTGTCATAAAGAGTCTGAATAAAATACATATTCTTTATTGTTTCCCTTAATCCAATCTTCTACATCTAAGAATTCAAAGTTCAAGGTAGTTACAATTCAAATATGTAGTAGAATGTAATATAGTCACAAAAGACATTCTTTAACTCAAAATTCCAAAAGAATTTTATTTAATACCCAAACCCCTTCAAAAATACCCAAAGGAATATTGATATACTGTATGTAGTTAGAGACTGCAGTCCTCATAAACTCCCTTTTCAAACTCTAAAATCAATTGTCTTATATTCCTTTATGCATCTATCAATTCTACAGGTGAGTGCTTTTATAAAAATCAATGTGTAACACTTATTTATGGCCTTTTCTTTGTCTCTTCAAAAAGTTGTTTGGTGTTCTATGGTGAATACTAAGTGTTCTTGATGATTGAAATGTAAAAGTTTTTCCTAACATTTTACAAATAAAAGAAACATGACATTATCTTGATGTCATGGGAAAAAGTTTCTATTTCATCTTCCACATATAAATATACATAAATAATTTATTTACCGGTACCAGTATTAAGAAAATATTTACTTTGGAAAAACTATATCTAACATTTTCATTCAGAAAACTCTTAATTAATGAATGAATCTGAATTAGTTGTAATTAATCATATTTAAGGATCCCTCTCCACAAATACTAACTATATAAGACACTCAGTGGAAAATAATTATTATAATGAATTTTAAACAAAGTAGTATATCATATCTCTGAGGAAATCTACTTTAAAATTATGATATCTTTAGGAAATTTTATCTTTAAAAATATAGTACTATGTTGCACCATAGGTAAATTTAGACAATACGTTAGGACCAGCAACTAAAATTTTTGACAAGAATATTCATTAAATGAAAAGTGCCAATCATAAAGCATTATCTTTGCTTATTTCAAAAATTATTCAAACCAATGGGTTTTCAAATTCAACTACAAAACCCAACCTTCCGGTATTCACTTGAAGCATATATACTTGGACATTCCCTTAGGTAACTGTTTGATGTCAAAAGTATTCTTCATTTGTATTCATTTATTTGATCAATTTGAAGTTTATAAAATGTACCCGAACTGATTATGTCAAATGCATTATAAAATAATTTTAACAGAACCTATATTTAGAAAAGATAATTTTTTCTTCAAAATGTTGAGTGATCTCCAGAAGAGAATTCAAGCAAAAGTGTAGAGAGTCATTTTGATTTAACTTTAGATAATAAGCTTTCATTTCTCCTTACTTTCTCTTCTCTTTGCTCTTCTCTCCCTGTTTTTTTATTACTCTAAAAGTTCAATGCACAATCATTTGAACTTTGTTAAAAAAAATTTAAAAAAAAGCCTATTTTCAAAGAATGTGGCTGCATTTGACCTCAATGGCTCTGACAGGAAAAAAAAAAAAAGTGGCACATGTGCAAAGATGAATGTTTTCTGACCATGGACTTGAAGTGATTTCATTAGTCAAAAACTTTTAGAGAATAAAACAATTGCAAAATGAAGGAAACTATTGGATTACTTATTCTAACATATACAGAGTGTGCCAAAAAATGTATACACATTTTAAGAAAAAGACTGTATTAAAATTGCAATATTTAATATATACTGATAACAAAAGATGAATACAAGTCAAGTTTGAGTTCTACAATTTTAAGAGGTGCTCAATTTGGTTACAATCAGTGCCCACACACTTCTGATTATGGTGAACTACTGCTTGAGAAACATTGACCAAAGTGTGCACTTGTATCGCTGCACATGCCATTTCAATTTACCATACATCTCTAACTTATCATGAATGAGTGCAATTGGTAGGAGTGCTGGAGTTTCTGTTGCATATTCACACCTCCATTGCGGTACTTCCATAACGTTCTCAAATTTCAAATACCACTTCAAAATGGTTTTGTACTCCTTGAACAACTGTGCTTCCACTATTTTCTTAGACTGTCCTTCCTGTCACATGATGACACTAGAATTTATTTGATTAATGACATCTTTTGAGTGTGTATCGTACTACACATTGCTACTGTAATTCAATTTAACTTTGAAAAGTAATACATAGATAATATTTCTTAAAATGTATATACATTTTTTGGCACCCCTGGGTTATTTAATTATAATTATGTCTTAAAGATACCTGATGTTAGATATATTTGATTATTAAAATGATTTGTACATTCTAATTCTAAAAGTAGAAGTTGTTTTTGCTTCTTTGTTTGGGTTTATCTTTTATTTGTTTTAGGAAGGTATTATCCAGTTTCTTTGAAATCTTTCACTTATTCATTATTACAAATAAATATTTAGTAACTAATAAATAATAAATATTAAGCACAAAGAGAAAAATAAAATTCTATGCACTGGAAATATATACAGTGAACAAAATAGACAAGGTTGTCAAGAAAAACTGTCAGACTTAGAAAAGGACAAAAGATAATATTAGTTATCTTTTAAGTAAAATGCTTACATTGACTAGAAGAGTAAGGATCATCTGATTCTATACAGATGTACATTTTTAATTGTCTCTGATTATGGTATAAAAGTAAAATTGTAGAAAACTGATAATATAACTGGATCTTGTTTGTGACATTGAAAATAAACAGAGCTACTAGTAGTAATTCTAAGTCAAATTCTCATTCCAATAGTTTGTAACATATTACTTATTCCCTCAGTTAATGAGTTAAATAAAATATTTGACACATATTCAAGTAATATTTGATGAGTATCATAATTTTACCATTTTGAAATTTTATTTTAAAAAAGCACTTGTCTTTTGGCACTTACTTCTAGTGGATCCTTTATAAATGCCTGATTAACTTAAAAAGAGAGAATTCTTTCTTATTCACTATAATAATTCTGTGGAAGGCAGAAAAATCATGATTCTGTCAGAACAAAAATGTTCATGAATAATATGTTTCAAGTGTCTGGGCTTCTAAATAAAATTTATTTGTTTTGAAATACCCAAAAGTACAAATAGGTTTTTTCTTGGTTGCCTGTTCGTTTCTTTTTTAAACTTTGTCTTGGAGCAATAAGATAGTATAATATTTTGATATGATTTTTAGCTAGTTTACCTGAAATGAAAGTATATATTGTTTACAGAGATGATATTAAATATAGTTTAACACCCACTGTGCAGCTTACAGGATCCAGCTGTTTATTATAAGTGTTTATGAATAGTCTATAAAACTTAATAGATACCCATTTCAAGTACCTTACTCCCAGAGCCACAATCAGGTAGAAAATCAGCCCAACGTTACACCATTTAATCACAGTCCTAACAATATTAGGATCTGGTATTCAGTAGTAGTAGTATCTGTGAATGATAAAATAGTAACTAAAGACATGTACAAACTTAAATAGCATGATAATTGAACATACTAGTGTAAAATTTTTCTGAAAATATTTGAAATTTTACCAAATCCTCTTGGATAATTTTTGTAAGTTTCTTAACCTACTTCTTATTATTTAAATACCTAGGTGGTTAAAAGTTGATATAAATTAACTTCAAAAATATTTTATTATATACAGATTGCTTGTTCAAGGGAACTTTAACATGAACTTGTTTATTTGAAATAAATGTTGATATTATAAATAGTTGTTTCAATTTTTTAAGAATAATTTCAAAATATAGTTGGCAGACTTATACTTTTCCAAGCTTATGAATTCTGATTTTTAAAATGTGGTACTTGAAAATTCCAATTCTCAATTATTAGAGGATTTTTTAATCAAGATAGCAGAGTAGATAAACACTGTGCTTATTTCCTCCCATGACCACATAAAAATTGCATCTTAATTATAGAACAAGCACCCTTAAGAAACACCAGAAGACAAGATGAATAAAAGTCCTATACCTAAAGATATATATATTAAAAAAAAAAAAAAAAAGAAACATTGAGACAGGTAAAATGGGCAGCAATGTGGAACAAGCAGGTCCCACACCCATGGGGTGGTAATTAAAACTTAAGAGGGATATCTTGGATTCTTTGACTCCCCCTGAAAAGCCCCACACCAGGTTTCCCAGTTCAGGAGCTTCAGTGTTAGAAAGAAGAGTACCCAAAATATCTTGCTATGAAAGCCAGCAACAATTGCGTTTGAGTGAGATGGAGAGCTGCTGGAAACATGAACAATATAGACCTTAAAGGGCCCAAGCATTGACTCACTTGCTTACCAACCCTCTTGCTCTGGGCTCCAGCAGAATTAGCAGAGAGCCAAGGACATATTAAAAATAACTAAATTGACTAGCTTCAGGGAAAGGACTGAGAGGGCCATGGTGGAGACAGATCATTCCTGAGACAGAAGTATTATAGGTACCATTGTTTCTTCTTTGAGTCTTCCCCCTATCTCAGCCTGCCTGGGCATATGGGTGCCAAATCTGAGTTTTCCATTAACCTGACTAGAACCATTGGTCCCGCCCTGATGATTTCCTGAGATCTGTCCACTCAACTTGAGCAACCAGCAAAACCTCTTCCAGAAGCTCCTCTACACATCAGGCTGCCTAGGATAGTGTACAAACATTCCTAAAATCTCTCAAATGTCCACAGACATCAAACAAGTAATGGCTGCCCTCAATGTGCCCTGTACCTAAGCTAACTCAAGTTTGGCACAAGGAGTGATCACTCTCAATCTCTGTTGTAACTGTCATGAGCTAGCTTCTAGCCTGGCATAAGCAGTGCCCAGTCTTGGCTTGGAATACAGCCTCAACTAAGTAGCCACAAATCTAGCACAAATGACAAGTAGTCTCAGATAACATCATGGTTCCCACCCAAGGGTCCCAAGCCCAGCACCAGTAGCACCCAGCTTCTGTTGGCAGAATAGCCCCTACCAAACATCCCCAATAGCCCCCAGCATAAGTGGCAAAAACACTAGATCACTTTGTAGACCCTACCAGATAGAGTAAGATAGCAACAGATGGTGCTGATTGTGACTGCACCAGAGATCCTCCCAAGCAGTTCCAGAACCAATATACCTGCTGGCCAGCTTTGGACCACTCAGGTAACAAACCAAGTAGCTCCACAAATGACACCCTGGAAAGGTGGACTTGGGCAGCAGTGGAGCCATGTTAAAATGACTACCACTTTCAGAAGTGAGCCCCAACAGAACAGCTTGTCCAATGTAGTCACAGTAAGCTCTTAACAACCAGTGAGCATGAGGGTCAATACCACCTACAGAGGTACCAACAGCAGCCCAGCCTCAAAACAGTAAGAGGACACACAAACCCCACATAAAGGAAACCCTGGTGCAGGCAGCTCAGGTATCCAGGGAGGTGATGCCACTGAGCCACATAGGACACCTGCTATGTAAAACAGAGACATAGAAGCTCTACTTACTACACAAAGACAAACAAGGAGTCAGCCAAAATGAAGAGACAAAGAAACCTGCCTCCGATAAAAGAACAGGAGAAAACTCCAGAAAAAAGAACTAAACAAAATGGAGACATGGGAAAGCTGGGATGCCTCAGTGGGTAAAGCGCTCGCTTTGAAGCCCCGAGGACCGAGGATCGAATCCCAGCCCCAGTCCATGCGGACCCACATACTGAACTGGGGTATGCCCCAGTTCAGTTCTTGCCGGGACCTATGTGGGAGGCTCCCGGCCCAGTTCCTGCCCTGCACAGCCCTGTGCCCACCTGTGGAGTGAAACTATATGGAAAACTAATGTCAACTATGGAGACTGCTCTAGGCCCTCCCCTTTCTCTATGTCTCTCTCTGTCTCTGTTTCTCTCTGCCAAAAAATCAATAAAATAAATCTTAAAAAAAAAAAAAAAAATGGAGACAAGCAATCTACCAGATAGAGTTAAAACACTGGTGTTAAGAATACTAAAAAGAACTAAAGAAAGAAAAGATGATCACAGTATGAACTTCAATAAAAGTAGGAAACATAAAAACAGAGATAGGAAATATAGAAAAGAATGAGCCAGAGATGAAAAATAAAGTACCGGTAGCTGAAACAAAAAATACAATAGAGGGAATTGATATCAGATTAAATGAAGCAGAGAATCAAATCAGTGATGTAGAAAACAAAGCAGCAAAAACCTCCTAATTAAAAGAGCAAAAAGAAAAAGGAATTAAATGAAGATAGTTGAAAGGGTGTCTGGGACAATATCAAGCATACTAACATTTGCATTATAGGAGTACCAGGAGAATGGAGAGGAAGGTATTAAAAACCTACTTAGGGGAAGCCAAAATGGCTCAGCGATTTAAGCATTCACTTTATAGCCCCAAGGATTGACGATCGAATCCTGGCCCCAGCTTATGCAAACCCATATGCTGAACTGGGGTGTGCTTTCTGTGTGAGAGGCCCCCAGTTCATTGGTTCAGCCCCTGGCTTGAGGGGCTGTGCCTCCCATGTGGAGGCCCCTGCCCAGTTTCTGCCCTATGCGGCCCCTGCCACCCTGTGTGGAAGAAAACCACGTCGAATACTGATGATGTACAACTATAGAGACCTGATCTGGGCCCTCCCTCTTCTCTCTATCTTTCTCTGTATCTGTCTCTGTGTCAAAAACAGTAAAATAAATCTAAAAAGTAAATAATGACCAAAAACTTCTCTAATCTAATGAAGGAAATAGACATACAAGTCCAGGAAATTCAGAGTCCCCAACAACATTAAACCAAGGAGGCCCACACCAAGATACATAATAATTAAAATGCAAAAAGATAAGAAGAGTAAGATAGAATCTTAAAAGTTGCAAGAGAAAAGTTATTAGTTACCTATAAGGATTCTCCCATATGACTGTCAGGTGATTTCTCAACAGAAACTTTGTCATCCCAAAAAGAATGGCACAACATACTCAAAGTATGTAAGGCAAAGACCTATAACCAAGATTGTTCTACCTAGCAAAGCTGTCATTCAGAATCAAAGGCAGTTCATCACCAGTAAACCAGTGTTATAAGACATGTTAAAGGGAAATTAAAAAGAAAAAAACATCATAAATAGAAATACAAAAATATAAGGGAAAAATATTTTACTTATAAAAGTAAACAGTAAAAGCAGAGGATCAACCAGCTATAAAGATTGAAAGACATGTGTAATTACAACAATAAATTAAGGAGTACACATAAACAAAAGAAGTAATCAATTACAAAAACATAAATGTGGTGGGGCTGAGTAAAAATTGTAGTTATGTTACCATGTGTTTGAACTTAAGCAAATGCCATCTTAAAGTACTCTTCTATAAACATAGCTTGGTATATATGCAACATATGGTAAACCTAAACTGATAATTTATAAGACATATACAAGAAACAATGAGAAAGAAATCAAACACAATATCCATAGAAAGTCACCAACATATAAAACAGCAAGAGAATAAGAAAGGGATGGAGAATTATAAAAACAATTAAAAAACAATTTATAAAATGTCAATAACTACATACCTATCAATCACTTAAAATGTAATTTAAATGCCCCAATCAAAAGACATGGGGGGCTGAATTAATAAAAATATATTACATATGTACATGTGCTATACATACAACGTCTGACAATTAATGTCATAAACTTATTCTAGAAAAAGTGCTATAATACATACCTCATTGCTGAATATCACAATAACAGGCATCTTCAAAGTACTCCCCTTGGAAAGCTATGCACTGACACCAGCACCTAGTCAACCCTTCAAAGCAATTTTGGAAATCTTTCTGGGATGGCCATCAGAGCCATTGTCGTATTACCCTTGATGTCCTGAATGTCATCAAAATGTCTTTCTTTCAATATTTTGTTTATCTTCTGGTAAAGGAAAAGTCATTTGATCCAGATCAAATATGCAGGGAGGCTGTTTCAATAGAGATATTTGTTTACTGGCTAAAAACTCCCTCATAGGCAGTACCATGTGAGCTAGTGCATTGTCGTGATGCAAGAACCATGAGTTGTTAGCAAAAAATTCAGGTTGTTTTCATCTAACTTTTTCATACAGCCTTTCAAAACTTCCAAATAGTCAACTTGGTTGACTGTCCAATTGGTAAATTCATAATAAATAATCCTTCTGATATTTAAAAAGGTTAGAAACATCATTTTGACTCTTCATTTGTGCTGACATTTTTGGCTGTGGAGAACTGGCTGACTTCCATTGTGCACTTGTATGCTTTGTTTTGGGGTCATATTGGTACACCCATATTTCATTACCAGTGATAACACAGCCCAAAACATCGCCTTCCCTCTGCAAAAGTTATCAGAAAACTTCACTTCTCCTTTGCTTCTGTTCATTGATTAGATCCTTTGGAACAAATTTTGCACACATCTTTCTCATGCCAAGGTTTTTAGTGAAGTTTTTTTCTGTTTCTCTATCAATGTTAACCTGGTCTGCTATGCTTCTCACAGTCAGCCAATAATTTTAATACACAATTCCATAAATGTTTGCAATACTTTTGGCAGTTCTGCTCATTATTGGTTGCCTTGACATCTCTTCATCAGTGACGCTTTCTCTCCCTTCAGAACAATGTTTAATTCATTTGTAAAATGCCATTCTATTCATGGCATTATCCCCATAAATTTGGACTAACATGTCCCTGATTTCACTTCCACTTTTATCAAGTTTAACAAAAAACTGCATGTTTTTTTTTGCTCCAATTCAAACTCTGATATTCTCACACACACAAAAAACCACACACAATAATGAACATGACTCACCAAGACACTTCCACATATCAACACAACATAGCTGTGAGACAATGATATACCAAGTTTTATAAAACCTTACCAAGTTCTTTGTACAGTGCTTGCAACACAAGTTCACAGTGGCAAGTTTGCAAACTTAATTTTCAGACCTCATATGCTATCTACAGTGGACCTATTTCAAACTGAAAGATGCACACAGGGATCAATAAAAATATTTTATGTAAATCAAGCTTGTCTAATCCACCATCCATAGGCTGTATGCAGGCCAGGATGGCTTTAAATGTGGCCCAACACAAATTCATAAAGTATCTTAAAACATTATGAGATTTTTTTTTGCAATTTTTTTTCTTAGCTCATCAATTATCACTAGTGTTAGTGTATTTTATGTGTGGCACAAGACAATTTTTCTTCTTCTAATATGGCCCAGGGAAGCCAAAAGACTAGACACCCCTGATATAAATTTAAATGGAAATGGAAAAAAAAACTGAGGTATTAACACAAACAAAATAGACTATAAAACAAAGGCTGTAACAAGAAGTTCTGGATAAAGTGAAAGAATGTTTTTTTTAAACTATTGTAAGTATGAAAGTCATGTGTTAGCTGATTTTTGCCTACTCAGCCCCAGTATCACAAATGACACAGAGCAGATAAACGCTTACAAGTTCTCATTGACTGAAT
The DNA here is from genome assembly GCA_004027555.1 of Craseonycteris thonglongyai. Taxonomy (NCBI): domain Eukaryota; kingdom Metazoa; phylum Chordata; class Mammalia; order Chiroptera; family Craseonycteridae; genus Craseonycteris; species Craseonycteris thonglongyai. The sequence goes on along the minus strand of PVKE010024262.1, from coordinate 11,192 downwards.
AACTGACTGAATAAATGAGAAATGAAGAGCTTTAAGAAGTTAAAGTTGATTAGGATGTACTTTGAGGTTTCCATACTCAATTTTTTTTCCTCTTTATACTACGAATTTTTGAGGTGTTCTAGTTCTTATGTTTGATTATATAAATGCTATTGTTTTAAATATTTATTTTATTAAGAAAAAGAGAGAGAGAGAAGGCAGGTAGTCGTGGGCTGCATGGGGTGGGAACCAAACTTGGGCCCCCTTCATAGGCCATGAGAATCTTCATTTCATGAGTTATTAACTATACCTTGCAGGGTACAAAACTGGAATATGTATAAAATAAATAATTTCATATCATAGTAAATCATTATATCATTATTATCAAACAAAGTCCTATTTTTGTTAAAAAGTGCTAATATTCATAGAAATGAGGAGATTTAGACTAAAGAGCCTGCGGGACAAAAAAGTGATTGAACATTCCTTGTAAATAACCCTACTGTGCTGGTGTACACTTTGTGATTTCATTGGAGTCATCTAAATTACTTGGACAAATAAATATTTAAGAACACTAAATATGTGTTTAGCAACATTTAAATATTTTCTGTAAAATAGACACTACTTAAACAATATTAAAAACTTACTCTTCAGAGGACGTCACCAAGACCCTGGCACAAAAAGAGATCCTTGAAAATGCAACAAACTGAAAACTAAAATCCAACAAGTCCATCAGCTATGCATAGCCTCAGCTAAGAGACCCACTCATCACAAGAAAACATCTAAAGGTCTGAGAAAGGGAGGTGAGCAGGAAAGAAGGGAAGAAGACAGACAATGTCATGAATTGTGACCCAGAGCCTGGCAGAAGAGAGAGTGAGCTGGGAGTGTGGTAACATGGGCTGAAACACAGCATGACTGCGTGGGTTAGAAGCCAAGAGCTGGCAAGGGTGAAGATAAGGGCTACTGAAGTGGGTGTGACCCTGGATGAGTTAGGGCCTGAGTCAAGAAGTACAAAACTGCTTTTCTGTGTGACTTAGTGCCTGAGCACGCAGCCCTGGTTGAGTTAGGGCCTGAGCAGAGGTGCCTTAGACAGCTCTGGTCAAACTAGGGTCCAGCTGGAATGCATGCATGCGTGCAAGCTTGGACAATCTCAGAGCCAGGAGCCAAGGTGCACAATAGCACTGACCCAGCCACAGGTTGGCCCCAAGTGAACTGGAAACTGAAAGCCAGTAGCCATGGCAATGCTGACCAGAAAAAAACCAAACAATCCTGGGAGAAAAGTGGGCTCAGGAGAAGGAAAAAAGAGCCAATGGCATGCACCCAACCTGGCACTGTGAGCTCCTGGAGGGACAGGCTTGTGTTACAGCTGAACCCAGTGCCCGGACAGTGTGTGACTTCAGGGCACACAGCAGTTACATGCACTGCCCTCATTCCCAAGCAAAACCCGTGAAAATGGAGCCTGGTAGCTTCCCCTAACTCTCTTCCAAGGCTCCCTCCCTACGTCATCTAGTGCATTCAGACACCTGTAATCAGGAAACCATGATCACTTTGTGCCACAAACAAGTCTGTGCCTTTCCCAACAAACCCTGCCCACACCCTTCCAGCTGAAACTGGCAGGGGAACTCAGGGAAACTGGGACACACAGGCGGGCATCTTCTGCCTGCACTGGAATTTCAGAGGGACAGAACACCATGGCCTACCATATCCTCCCAAAGAACTGGAGCACTGAGACGAGGCAAAGAGGTCAAAGTAAAGGAGCCCATCTTCCAGGAAATCTTCCAGTGTGAGAAGACCAAGTAACCAAGAGAAAACATTAAGACACCACAGTGACACCAACTGGAAAGTGAAAGAAAGACCTCTTCATATCTACCAGGTACTGTGCATCTTTTATTGTTGAAATTAGGGTGTCTTTATGTATTCTGGATGTGAGTCCATTTAAATATATATTTAACAATATTTTATCCCAGTTTATGTCTTGCCTTTTTATTCTGTAATAGTATCTTTTGATGGCCAAAAGAATTTAATTTCAATAAAGTCAAACTTGTAATGATTTTTCTTTCATAGTTAGCACTTCTAGTGACCTGTCTCAGAAACATTTGTTTGCTTATATTTTCTTCTGAAATCTTTTTTATGTTGGCATTTTTATCTAGGTCTATTATTCATTTTGAATTAAATTTAGTATATAGTGTAAAATAGGGATCCAGTTTCTTTCCTTTTTTCAGTTGCTCTAGAATTATATATTGAAAATATTTTATTTTTCCCATTGAATTGTTTTGATATGTTTGAATTCAATTAACTTTCTCAAACATACATAACCAATAAGTGGTAATTACAGAATCCTGATGCAGATCTGACTCCACTGTTCTTACCAGTTCTCTGCCTTTCAGCAAGCTTTTATTGAGTACCAAATATATGCTAGTTAATAAATATGGATAGCTAACATTTTCCTAGGTACCATGAAAAATAAGAGACTATAACATAGTGTTTCTCCCTCAGGGTAACTATAAATAGTACCATATTGGAATAATAGCAAATGTCCAATTTCTATGGTAATTGAGTGTAATTTATATGCATATATCATAATTAAGCATACTAGAAAATGTGTTTTATATGAGTGGTAATAATAAAAAAAAGGTGTAAAACAATACTCTTAAGTATTTGTCATTTGTTGGCAGAAAGAAAAGATTTTCTCCATGTATTCTATCTGCTGGTTTTGTGCTCTAATAAACAAATACAGCCACCTAGTACTTCTAAAAGCCTAACTCTGTCTGCATTACACCTGAATTTATTACTCACCATTTGTTATACTGCTGATAAAAACAGTATAAAATACTATCTCATCACATTAAATCTGCAATGGAAATTTTGTTGTATTTAAAAAAATGATTTAAAATTTTATCTAAAGTATTGGTGTAGAACAAGGTTTACCACAATTTCTATGAGTTGCCAACTAAACACTGATTGATCTAAAAGTTGCAATATTAACTGTATAGGAAAATCTTTGCAACTTCTTATTGTATAACAGGGCAATAGGTACTTAGATGCCCTGTGACTAAATCAATATATCATAGCCAAGGTTCAGGGTCCCACATAACATTTGTAAGTCATATAGTGATGCTTCTAGTTATCTATCACACTTTACTTTTCTAAAAATTGTTAATGTAATGAAAATAAACAGTAAAAAAATAAATATAAATATATATACTGAAAATAAGAAAATCATATCTTTATTTCTCTAAAACAGCTACATCAAAATGGTAATACATATTATCTAGTTTTGAGAGAAAAGAAAGCTGTTATAGTTGTATTAAACCATCATTAAATGATTGGTTTTTGTTCCTTAGAATTTCTGTAGTTAAGACCAAATGTTGCAAGGTTGTATCTAGTACTAGCCTAGAGTATTTTGTACGTCAAAAATAAAAATCTAAACAAAAATCCTCAAATATTACTGAAAAACTGGCTTTTCCTTCCCCCCATAATGTTACCAATATATCAAAATATATTAATATATAACACCAGACTTGGAGTCTCATTTAAGACATATGAAATAAATATTTAAAGTAAATGATATTCACAATTTAACTGTTGTTTTTTTTTTAATCTCATCTTGACTTTCTTGATGGCAGAAAAGTGCTTGTAGTATAATCATGCATTTTGTAATGTCACATTAGAAATATAAGCTTCCCATACACTTTTTATTAACTTAAATATATACGAATATTTTAAGCCAGTTATTAACAACATAGAAAATTCCAGAAATAAAAATTTCTCATGATTTTCAGAAAAAATCTTTAAAATGCTCAATTTATCAGGAAGTGAGAATAATAGAGTTCCAGGAACACTGTTCAATATTCAATTCCATAAAAGCCCATTCTGTGACTAATCCACATACTTATTACTTTTCAAATATTTATATCATCTTCATTATTTTAACTTCATGTTCAATACCCCAAGGCAGTGGTTTCCAACTTTTTCCCACCTGTGTACCCCTTTTAAACCTATGTCTATAAATTGTACCTCTTCTTTTTAAAACAGCTATGTTTAAATACTGACACTTTTTGTTCAGGGCCTATTATAATGTAATAGTGGATTTGAGGTATAAGTTAGAAAATAAAAACTACTACACTAAAAGTACAAACCACAGATTTAATTTTACAATATTTGTAACACAGTTAAATATTGTTATGACTGTCGGGTATCCCTGAATGGCCTAGTATGTATCCTTGTGGGTGTGCATACCACTACTTGGGAACCAATGCCCTAAAGTTATTATGCCATTTATTCAGAAATTAGAAAACTGTCACAGCAAAAAACAAAACAAACAAAAAAATTAACAAAAAAGAAAGGCAACCAACTGAATGGGAGAAGATATTTGTAAACAACACCTCTAATAAGGGGCCAATATCCAAAATATATGTAATACTCATACAACTCCACAACAACAACAAAATCTAATTTAAAATGAGGTTCTGATGGGACCAATCAATGGAAATAAATTCATTTTGCTGAAAATATATATTTTAAAATGGACAGAGGACCTGCATGGACATTTCTTTCAATAAGACATAGAAATGGCCAATAGATATGTGAAAAAATGCTCAACTTCAGCAGCTATTAGAAAAATATAAATTAAAACCACAATGAGATACCATCTTACACCTTTTAGAATGACTATTATCAACAAGACAACAAATAACAAGTGCTGGAGAGGCTGTGGAGTAAAGGGAACCCTCATACACTGCTGGTGGGAATGTAAATTTGTACAAACACTATGAAAAACACTATGAAGTTTCCCCCCAAAATTAAGAACAGAATGACCATATGACACAGCAATCCCTCTTCTGTGCATCTATATATATATCTAAAAAAGACTGAAAACATTTATTCATAAAGATATATGTACCCCTATGTTCACTGCAGCATTATTTATGGTGGCCAATAATGGAAACAACCAAAGTGTCCTTCAATAGATGATTGGATAAAAAACATGTAATACATATATACAATAAAATACTACTTGGCCATAAGAAAAGATGAAATACTGACATTTGCAGCAGTATTAGATGGATATTGAGATTATCATACTAAGCAAAATACATCAGACAGAAAATGTCTAGAACCACATGACTTCACTCATATGTGGGATATGTAACAGAAAACAACAAACAAACAAGACAAACAATAACTCTGAAACAGACATCAGTAATTGAATGTTTACCAGAGGGTAAGGGAATGGTGGTAGAAGGGGGTAAAGGGGTCAAATATGTGGTGATGCCAGGAGAACTAACTCTGGGTGGTGAACACACAATACAATATATAGATGATATATTATAGAAATGAACACTTGAAATGCACCAAAATAAATTTAATAAAGAGAAGAAAGAAATTAGAAAATTGCAAAGAAATGTGTTGTGTGAAGTTTGACCACTCCCAATTTAAATTCTGGTACAGTCTCCCATAGTGATAATATTATTTAGAAAAAAAAATGAAGAAGGAAGAAAAAAGAAAGGGAAAAAAATAATGAATTGATAATATTTAGAATTTTCAGTGGAAATGGGGAACATCACCAATAAATGGCTTAAACTTATTTTGCAGAATATCACATAGCTATACCCATTAAAAGGAGAAAAGAAAAATCTAACCAGACTATTTCCCCCAAGACTTAGGTTACCCCATATGAAAGTCTCCAAGTGATTATTCTTAACACTGGTTCTCTGGAACAGAGGACAGAATGACCTGAGTTGGTAAGTTAGTAGTAGTAGGAGACTGACTGAGTGGCCTTTCAGATTCTGTTGTGATGCTTTTAAGAAAAATCTGCTTCTACAAAGAAACAAAACATCACAGACATAGTCATTAGTTCAGTAGTTACCTGTGGGTAAGGAGGGAGGGAGATGAAAGAAGAGGGAGGGAGAGCTACGGTAAATATATGGTGATGGAAAGAAACCTAAGTCTGGGTGGTAAACACATTTTAATACATAGACAGAGTACTGTAGAACTATACACCGAGAAGCTATGTAATTTTTACTAACCAATGTTACCCTAAGAAATTTAACAATGAAAAAGGAATCTGCTTTAAATCCATAAGAGCATAAGTGTGTGTGTGTGTGTGTGTGCACGCATGTATATGTAGTTTATGTGCTCCTGTTTCAAATGGCCTGCTCTATGCCTAGAATATATATGAGTAAAATCTGGTATATCTGAATCACTGTAGAATTAATTTTATATTTTCACAAAGATACATTAATAAATGTACATAATGTTTACAATCAGTTTTTCCAAAGATAACAATGTTGTCAAGTGTAAACTGTCATAAGAATTTTCTAGAGTTCAGAGACATTGACTGTGTAAATGCTGATATGTTGCTATTGTACCTCCATCAGCACAATCATCCGTACTTTCTGAGAAATGATCATCTTTTATTCTAATCTTACTTTCTGTTTTCTCCTAACAAGACCAAAGCAAGTTTCTCCACATACATAGGCCACTAATTAATCCACTACTCCACAATTTCTTGCCAACTAACAATCTTCCATTGTCATAGCATTTTAGTCCACAAATTTGTTTTTGCTTCCAAGAATAAGAGCCTTTCTTCTTAGATTAAAGACTATGCCTCCATTTGGCAACCAACTATGGCACTGACACACATTTTTGTGTATTTGAGTTTTCCATATTTTATAATTGAGATACCCAAAATGGAATAGTAAAAAAATCCTGAACCTCAGCTCACCTTTGTTTCTGATCCTAAAGTCTTGAATGTTATAAACAGACTTCTGTGTAATAGCTCTTGCTATGAAAATGCTATGATAGATCTTACACTTTCACTGCAGGCACCAAACTTCACAAAGACCAGGATTTCCCCAATTCCTCACTCCAGCACATTCTTGATAATGGGAAATCATTCTAAATAGCTATAAAATTGACCTGGGAGAAAAAGCATGCACTTTGTAGGCAGATGACTGTGGAAACTATATCAAGTCCTGACACCAGTTCAGAATTTTTGAGGAAGACATTTGACCTCTATGATTCTCAAATTCCTTTTCTGTAATGTAATAATAAAATAATAACAGCTTCATTTCCAGATTGTTCTGAGGGCTTCTGCAGTATTTAGGTGAACAGCTAAAATACTATGTCACATCACCCTTCAGATTTATAGTATCTGAATCAGATCAAATAGTCTTTATTTTACCAGGCAGCTAGGTGTCCACCACATACTCTACCTATAAGCAATAAGCCAATTGTTAATCTTTACTTAACACCAACACCATTAACCTTGGGCTCTGAGCGATGAGGAATAGTTTCTAAATCAAAATGTCTTATGTATTAACATTAAATTTTGCAATGCACTATCTCAAATACCAATTAACCTGGCAACAAAATCCATGAGTGAAACCAAAAAACCTGGATCGCCTCTTTTGTAATTGAAAGATAACTAGGATAGACAGTTCTCTATTTAGAAAAGTCTACTTGATTCTCAGAAGATTCTCTTAAAAGCAAGCAAAATTACCTAACATTATCTTAGACTTCAAGGTGTGACTCCACTGAATTCAGTCAGCCACTTATATAGCTATTTTCACATACTAAAAACTGTACTTTTACCTACTCCTGATCATAATGAAAGGGTAAATGATGGAGTACAATAGTGTCCATCAGTAGAAATATCAGTCTGCATGCCTACTCTTACACCAAATACATAAAAATAAATAATTAAATTGTTTAACTCAAATATTCTTAATTCTTTCAATTTTACTTTTTTTTCTAGTGTAACAATTCTTGAGAGAGAGAGAAAGAGAGCACCCAGAGCAGTCTTCATAGTCGTACACCATTAGTTGTAACATAGTTTCATTCCACACAGGTGGAAGTGGGGCCAAGCAAGGCAGGAACTGAACTGGGGGCCTCCTGCATGGGAGGTGAAAACCTTCACCACCATCCCAGCTGTTACCAGTTGCACCGCAGTTCAACATAGGGGTTTGCACAGGCCAGGGCCAGGATTTGATCCCTGGACCTTGTGGTCGTGAGACAAGCACTCAACTGTCTAATTTGTCCCACATCCCCATGCAGCAAATCTTTAAGTGTGGTGAGAAAAACTTTGGGGTTCTAAGGAACTAATGAGCACTTCATGACATTCTCCCTATTCTGACCACATATCTGTGTGAGACTGAATCTTCTTCAAATACTTCAACAAGAAAAACATGTCACACCAGATTAAATGCAAAAGCAGATTTGAGAATCCAGTTGTTTTATAGTAAGTCAAATATTAAAGAAATTGCAAACTTTATAACAATGTTGCTCCTTTTGCTAATATTTGGCTTTGAAATATAGAGCTATTTTTTATTTAAAAAATGTTATTTATCTTATAGGTTTAAAATAAATATTAAAAACAAATTTCTGGTATAACCTCTAACTTCATAAATATTAACATATATGTAACACATAACACTTTAGGGGTACTCAATAATTTAAGAGTCTAGAGGAATCCTGATGCCAAAAAGCGAGAGTTACAAAATTCAAATAATCTGATGCTTATGTTCATCTTTTTTTCATATTTCTCTTGACAAAGGCTCACACCTTGTTTAGGTAATTATAATCATAATAGTAGCCATAGCACACGGTAGTTTGTAATTTTCATATGAGTTTATATGTATTGTCTCATTAAAATCCACTCTAACCCATCAGATAGACATAGTTAAGATTTTTCATCATTTTGAAGACAAAAGGACAAAATTTATAGAAAATATCTAGGTCACTCAAACTGACAACTGGTTAGTAGCAGTGTTGAAACAAACACCTAAATCTATTGACCTTTAAATTACAAAAGCTCCAATTAAGTCTAAAACTCAATTTGAAACCAAACCACAAAATTATTCCTCATTCCACTCCCAAGGTTAACTTTAAATCAATAAAGTCAAATTCTAAAAGATAATCTACTTTCACATTCTTAGTTTAAGGAATGTTAAATAAACAAACAAACAAAATAAAATATACCTTTAAAAAGACTGAAATAACTCCAAACTTTAGCAACAACTCTTAATGGGTTTTACTATAAATTTTATGGGCAAATTAATATTTAAAGGAAGTTTGCTAATCTCCCCCTTTCTTTCTTTATTTTGTATCTTAGTTCTAGGTATAGCATATTGGTAACCACTGCACACTTTGATTGCTTAAGCTAGTTTTTAATCTTGATATTCATGATGAACTATTACTTGGTTGTACAATCCCATAGAGATCTGAAAATCCTGAGTAATAATTCATAGAGTGAACTAATTTTCTATCTCTTGGTGGTTTAAATACCTAATTATATAAAGTAATTTCTAGAGAAGATAGTTTTTCTATTTTGAGCAAATTTATTTACCAATAACATGGTTTCTCCAAAGATCTATTATTCCTGGAAGGTAAAGGCGTAATATAATTTTGCTATTCCATAATAATAAATTGTCTACTTTGGGCATTAGATTATGTAAGCTTTTCCCAAAGAACATTTATGTGTTTTAATGTTAATATCACTTATTTTGTATATATATTCCATATATTTCACATATTCATATATATAAAATGTTTTACAAATATGCAATGTTCTGCAAATATATTGATCATCATCTCATTGAATTTGGTGTTCTAGGGAATATACTCTTTGAAGATAATGGATTGCATATTGTCATTTTGAATTTTGTTCTAAGTATTAAAGCTGGTTTCTGGAACTTCTTTTATTTATACCATTTGACAACTGTAACTTTCTAACATTACATAAAATATACACATGGAGGCTTCTTTGTCTAAAGAATCGTATTTCCCTAAAATTTTTTGTTTGTTTGTTTGTTTTTTAATTCATTACTATCTTCAGACTATTTAAAGCTGAGTCTGGGTTCTCTTTACTACCTTTTTCTCTCTGTTCTTTATTGAGTATCACAACTAGATAAGAATTTTGGTCACAATGGTAAAAATCATACCAAAATAGATGTGGTTAAAACAAGCGAGAGAAATAACTGAATTAATCAGAGTATGTTTAGACTGTTGTATTGTCTCTGTACTATTATCCTTATTGCATTATTCTATTTTCTCATGAAATGTCTAATCACACAGCCTGTTTCCAGAATGTTTCCCTAAGCATTCCACTTCTCTCACTCCAATGCCACAAGCCTAGTAAATTCTCCCATCAACTCTGCCTGTTACAATTGTCTCCTTGTTTATAGTGGTATACCCACAATAATTTTTCCATGGATTATCACTGGCCTCTTTAAAACACTTTAAAGGTTTACAAACTCCTTAATCTTATTTTAAATAATGTTTATTTGGACTTTACTCTACGTTTTTCCTTTTTTGCAGCATCTATTTTTCTAGCTGAACTGGACATCAATTCCTCCAAGCTAGTTTTTGCCATAGAATCTATGTACAGCTTCTTACTCTGTACAACATGCTGTCTTTGCTGACTCTGTATATCTGATTTATTTTGCCATTCAGATTTCAACTTAAATCTTATGTTTTATTGATAACCAAATTTAAGATCACCACATAATCGACTTGCACAGAACTTACCATTATTTGTTATTTTTTCCTTTTTTTTAAACTCCATCTCTATATTCATGGGAATGTAAAGTATAACATAGAAAATAGTCAATAATATTATAATGACTATGGTGTCAATAGGTACCAGATATACTGGGGTGACCACTTTGTAAATTATATACATGTCAGATACGTAACTATACTGTATACTTGAAACTAATATAATATTGTATATTAATGGTAATTGAAAAAATAAAAGCTCAAAAAATGCTATCTTGTTTTTTATCATTTAATGGACAATATAGTGGACAATACTTTCACAATTAATGTTGCCTGAATGATTCACAAACCAAATAACTAAAAATTAGTTAGCTTGAATATGAAGAAGAAATCTGCTTAACAAATTTACTCTAATTCTCAGTGTTTTTTAGCATTTATGCTAATGAAAGAAAGATTAGAATTTTTAAGGTTCTTTTAGGACTAAGTTTTACTTCAAGGAGAAAAAGAAACTATTTTTATTATACTATAATTTTATCTGTACTACAGTTCTGAACAATATCACAAGAAAATCATTGAATTAAGCAATATGAAACGCTTTAGATTATAATCATAGAAAGTGTTCCCGATATTCTTCAATTCAGGACAGGGAGAAAAATGTCCTCTTTTTATGAACAAAAACTATTTTAAAATAAATCATCATGTCTAAATTTGAATCATCA
>PVKE010024261.1:0-23940 GCA_004027555.1 Craseonycteris thonglongyai | reverse complement strand
TTTTTAGGTACCGCATGTACGGAATGCTGCTATCAAAAGTTGGGTCTGGAAATTTATTTTCTTCATGAGCCTATATCTCGAAAACTTAATAAGTGATTTAAAAAATAAAAAATAGTTTTGAACATATCTTTTACTTATCTACCCATACCTCGCTGGAATGCACCTTATACTGAAACACAGTGTATAAACATAGTATGCATTTCACACCCCTTCTTTCCCCTTAGACTACGCCTATGACAACAAGTCAATCGCAACACACTTTTAAGATAAAAGGTAGATCTTATGTACAGAAAAGTTGGCCACCCCTGCCCTAGGGTATAAAAAAATTGGGAACCCCTGCTTTAGAGTTTAGGTTTTACAAGCTATGAAGATTTAGGCTTCAGTACTTTTTGCACTTACTACTTAATTGTCTTGAGATGCCTATCTCTTATACAATCTTAAACCTTGGCTCCCATTACTTCTTACACTTACTACTTTGCTACTACTTCCAATCATTATGTATGTAATATTACTTAGGGTCCTAAAATTTATGTCTGTCTTCTCACTGGACTAAAAGTTCTTTCACATCATGGATTGAGTTGGGTTAAGTAACTGTTCTTGTGGTTTTACTGAATCTTTTTGCATTCATTATATTAGTTTAAATATACAGATTACTGAATTCTCTTGGAGAAAACTGTAAGTTTTTTAACTTCCTCTTGCTGCCATGCCTCTACTGCCATACATGCTCACCTTCCTTATTCTCTCATCTCAGTCAAAGGAACCACTATCAACATGGTTGATTGTGTCACAAATATGAGTGCAGTCTTTGACACTTTTCCGAAATTAAACCATTATCAGCTCACACCTGGTCTACTGTCATTCCTATGTTAGTGTTTCTCTTTACATTCTTGCCACCTACATACATTATTGACCCAGTCTAAGGGTCAATTTTGTAGATATTTTCCAAAAATCAACTTCTGATTATATTGATTTCTTCTTTTTAAATCTAAATTTAATTGAATTTTTGCTATAATTTTTGAAATTTTTATTAACTTATTGGGATGACATTGGTTAGTAAAATTATATAGATTATGAGTGTACATGTCTATAATACTTGTACATCATCTATGTATTGCATTGTATCTTCACCACCTTGAGTTACTTCTCCTTCCATCTTATTTCCTTTCGTCCACTCACTTTGTATTTATTTTGCTCTTCTAGTTCTTAAGATGGAATATTAGAGCATTTGTTTGAAATCTTTATTCTCATCAAATTTTACTTATTTTGTTGTTGCCACAACATGTTAACCAAATCGATCGTTGACGGTTTTGGTATCATGGTAATACTGACCTCATAGAGTAATTTGGGAATGTTTTTCTTCATAGTTTTGGAAGGGTTTGAGAAGAGTTGGTATTAATTATTCTTTTTTTTTAAATATATATATATATATTTTTTTTTTTTTTTTTGGACAGAGAGAGATACAGAGACAGAGAGAGAACTGAACTGAGGGAGCTCCCAGTTCAGCATATGGGTCCACACCGGCCAGGGCCGGGACTCGATCCCCAGTCCCTGGCACTGCAAAGTGAGTGCTTAACCCACCAAGCCATCCCGGCTTCCCTATATTAATTATTCTTTAAATATTTGGTAGAATTCACCAGTGAAACCATTTGGTCCTGGACTTTTATTTATTGAGAGGTTTATGATTACTGATTCAATCTCCTTACTAGTAACTAGTCTGTGTAGATTTTCTCTTTCTTCATGATTCAGTCTTGGTAGATTCATGTTGATACAAATCCAGACCCTTGGACATCAAACTTTAAATACACCTCTTTCAGGGGAAGACTGGGAGATGACTGTTTCTGTTTGTTCATCTGCATTGAGCCCTAGGGTGAGAGCCAGTTAAGAATTGTTTCTTTGTTTGCTATCACCCTGTTGAATCTGTGAACATAAATCCCACAGGCCACCAGAGCCAGGCCATCAAGAGGTGTCTCCTGGATGGCAGCCACACAAATTGGGGTGCCAGACCAGTGCACAAACTTCTTCCTGGGAGATACCTCTGACCTCAAACAAGGCAGAGAGAGAGTAAAATGATGGTGCCCGTTGGCCTTAGTCTTTGGAGAGTATTTCAACAGGTTTCTATGAGCATGTTTCTATGTGCATAAGGGTCAGATGCCTGACCCTCAGGGCAAAGCTTTAAGATAAGCAAACTTGCCTATTTTGCAGAAAGTCTGAGTGCTTTTCAATCTGCTACCTGGGCAAGTATTCAAGAAGCCCTTTTAAAACTCAGATTGCTATAGCCTGTGGTTCTTGTGGACTCCAGTCACATTGGTTCTCAAAGCTAGATGTTTGGGTGGAAAAGCTTGTATCTCAGGTGCAGGCCTTAAAAATTAGGATTCCAGATGTGGGGTTCAAACCCTTTACTCCCCAGAGAGAAGCTTGGGGTTGTGAGTTCACTCCCAATTGTCGGTTGCCATGTGAGGATGGGGTTTATGGTGAGATTGTGTCTCAGTCTCTCCTGCTCATTTTTATGAGGGTGTTTTTCTCATTCTCCAATGTATAGGGGTTGCTCATCTAGTTTTTGGGTTTCTTTCAGAGGAAAAATTTTCATATGTAGTTGTAGATTTGGTGTGTCTGTGAGAAAAGGTGAGTTTATGGTCCTCCTATGTTGCCATTTTGAACTAGAACTCTCAATGCTTCACCTCTTTTAGACTCATATGGAGGTATTGCTCATGGTAATCTCTTGAAGAGCAACATCTTAGTTATTTTCTTTCTGAGCAATTTTGTCCAAATGAAAAAATGTTTTTGAGTATTTGTTACAGAAGTATCCCACAAATAGCTGTCAGTCAGGATGGTATAGATTACAATGAAATAAAAAAGTGCACTAAAGTTTCAGTGGCTTTTATAAACAATGGTTCATATTTTACTTATGCAACATTTTTAGTGTAGGTTTTTTAAACGTTGCTCCATGTTTTCTGCACTGGAGGACATAGGCTGGTGGAGCATTTTCTATCTAGAGCACTGTCTCATGGCTGAGGAAGAATAGAGAGATGGTGAGCGACAAGACAACTGTTAAAGCTTCAACCCAGAGAGGACACACAGTTCCACCCACATTTCTTGGACCAAAGGAAGTTAAATGGTCAAATCTGAATTTAGCAAGAAGACGTGTAAAATTCTTATGCCAGGGGAGGTACAGTAAAGTCACATACATGGTCAAGTTAGACATTAGTATTGCATGGATATATCATTGCTCAATAGAGCAAAGAAATGTAAACAATAATATATGTGCCATTCTCTGTGTTGCCTTGTGAAAAGTTAAAATTTCTTATTTGAAATGGCTACTTTTCAATAAATGTCTTATTGTTTAATATTCAAATAATATAGCCATATAGTAGATGGGCAGAAAATACATTCCTTTGTAACAGATTCTTCAGGTTGTTTCACTTGCCATATTTTTTTGTTATTGAAATTCATTAATTATGGTTCTACAGACAGGTAGAAAATATCATTATATCAACAACATCTTTGTGCTGCATTCTGTTGAAGTTAGTATTTTTGATGTCTTTTCTTTTTTTAAACATCCCACTTATTTTTTCCAAAAATATATTTGATAATCCAATTTTTCTTTTTTTCTTTTTTTTTTCTGTAAATATCTCACCTTTATCAAACACGGACACTTTCCTAAAATTTACTTTTAACATCTGGAAATAAGTATAATATTTTAGTATTTTATTTGCAAATTTATACATTTAAAGTATTATGAGGGAGGAGGAGCCAAATATATGGTGATAGAAAGAGTACTAACTCTGGGTGGTGAACACACATTACAACATATAGATGAAGTACTATAGAATTATATACCTGGAACCTATGTAATTTTTACTAACCAATGCCACCCTAATAAATTTAACAATAAAAATAAATAGATAAAATAATACATATGTGACAAGTCACAAATTTTAACAGAAGTTGACAATTTTACAACAATAAACAATTATTTTAATGTAATTAGGGAATCATTATATAGTGATATTTGTGTCTACCAAATTTACTCTGTGGCTTATTGCTGGTAAATGAATAATACATAGCATTACACTATAAGGACTATCATAATAAAAATAAATACTTACAGATTAAAAATGAGAAAGAAATTCTATATATTATTTTTAAGGTTTATTTTATTGTTTGAGAGAAGGTGAGAGAGAAAGAGAGAAGTGGGGAGAGCCCAGAGCAGTCTCCGTAGTTGTACATCATTAGTTGTGACATAGTTTCATTCCACACAGGTAGATGTGAGGCCATGCAGGGTGGGAACTTCCCACATGGAAGGGGGTAAACTTTACCTCTGTTCTATCCCAGTGGTTACCAGTTGTTCTACATTTCGGCATATGAGTTTGCATGGTTCAGTGCCAGGATTTAATCCCTGGACCTCGTGGATGCAAGGCAAGCACTCAACATGTTGAGCTACCCTGGCATCCTCCATCAGTTCTATTCTTAAACAAAAAAATAATAATACAAACTATAACATAAAATGCTAAATTTGGCTATTCAAGTAATACTAATAGAAATTTTTATTTTAGTAATAAGATACTCACTTACTTGTACATAGGCCAGAAAAGCAGCACATTATTTTCAAACTTCTTACATCCTTACAGTATTTTTGTCTAGTTATCAATTACTAACAGAGGATTAGTAAAAAGTCCTACTATAATTGTAGACTTATCTATTTATTTATTTTTTATTGTTTTTAACAGAGAGAGAGAGAGAGACAGAGACAGAGACAGAGACAGAGACAGAGAGAAGGCGAAGGGCCCAGAACAGTCTCCATAGTTGCACATCATTGGTTTTTCCACATAGTGTCGTTCCACAGGTAGATGAGGGACTGCACAGGGCAGGAACTGGGCCGGGGTCTCACCCCGGTGAGAACCGAACTGGGGGCACTCCCCAGCTCAGCATATGGGTCCACATGGGCCGGGGCTGGGATTCAATCCTCGGTCCCTGGGGCTTCAAAGTGAGCATTTAACCCACTGAGCCATCCCGGCTTCCCCTATTTATCTTTTAAATTCTATTTTTTTCTTTTTATTAAATTTATTGGTGTGACATTGATTAGTAAAATTATATAGGTTTCAAGTATACAATTCTATAATACATCATCTGTATATTTCATTGTGTGCTCACCACCCAGTCAATTCTCCTTCCATCACCATTTTTTTATTTGACCCCCTTTAACTTCTTTTACCCGCCCTCCTCCCCACGCCCCACACACACCTTACCCTCTGGTAATGACTAAACTATTGGCTGTGTCTACACGTTTTTATTTGCTCATCTTGCTTGTTTGCTACTTTCAGTTTTATATCCCACATATCAGTGAAATTATATGGTTTGTGACTGTTTCTGTTTGACATTTTATTTAGCATGATAATCTCAAGATCCATCCATGTTATCACAAGTGGCACTATTTCATCTTTTCTTTTTCTTTTATATTGTTTTTGACAGAGAGAGAGAGAGAGAGAGAGAGAGAGAGAGAGAGAGAGAGAGAGAGAGATACTGAGACAGAGAGAAGGGGGAGGGCCCAGAGCAGTCTCCATAGTTGCATGTCATTGGTTTTTCCACATAGTTTCAGTCCACAGGTGGGCACATGGCTGCACAGGGCAGGATCATCTTTTCTTATGGCTGAGTCATATTCCATTGTATATATGTATCACATTTTCTTTATTCAATCATTTATTGAAGAACACTTTGGTTGTTTCCATGTCTTGGTCACTGTGAATAATGCTGCAATGAACATTGATGTACATGTCTTCAGATTTGGGATAGATACCCAGAAAAAGTATTGCTGGGTCATATGGTAATTTTTTTTTTAATATTTATTTTATTGTTTGAGAGAAGGTAAGAGAGAGAGAGAAACAAAGAAGGAAGAGGCCCAGAGCAGTATCTATAGTTGTACATCATTAATTTTGTTTGACATAGTTTCATTCCACACAGGTGGATGTGGGGCCATGCAGGGAGAGAACCTTCACCACCATCCTGGCAGTTAACAGTTGTGCCACATTTCAGTGCATGGGTTTTCATGGGCCATGGCCAGGATTCAATCCCCAGACCTTACAGTTGCAAGGCAAGCACTCAACCTGTATGAGGGGATTCCAGCATCCCCTCATATGGTAATTCTATTCTTAATTTTTTGAGAAAACTCCATATTGTTTTCCATAGTGGTTGTACCAATTCACATTTCCACCAGTGGTGTATGAGAGTTGCTTTTTCTCCACAGCCTCTCCAACACCTGTTAGTATTTTTATCTTGTTGATGATAGCCATTCTAACAGGTGATATCTCGTTGTGGTTTTGATTTGCATGTTCTTAATTGCTAATAAAGTTGAGCATTTTTTCATATATCTGTTGGCCATTGTATGTCTTCTTAGGAGAAGTGTCTGTTCAGGTCCTCTGCACATTTTTAAATTGGATTGTTCGTTTTTTTGTTGTTGTGGAGTTTACAAATTCTTTATATATTTTGGATATTAGCCCCATATTGAAGGTATTGTTTGCAAATATCTTCTACCATTCATTTGGTTGCCTCTTCACTTTGTTGATGGTTTATTTTAGTGTGCAGAAGGTTTTTAGTTTGATATAGTCCATTCATTTATTTTTGCTTTTATTTTCCTTTTCTTTGAAGTCAAATTCATAAAATTATTTCTGAACCCAAGGTTCATAGGTTTAGTACCTATGCTTTCTTTTCTCTCTCTCTCTTTCTCTGTCTATTTCTCTCTCTCTTTCTATCTTTCTTTGTTTGACAGAGAGAAAGAGACAGAGAGAGAGAGAGAGGAAGAGGGCACACAGCAGTCTCCACAGCTGTACATCATCAGTTTTCGACACAGTTTCATTTCACACAGGTGGGTGTGAGGCCACACAGGGTGAGAACCTAGTCGGGGGCCTCCTGCATGGGAAGCATGCCTCAGTTCAGCATATGGGTCTACATGGGCTGGGGCTGAGACTGGGACTGGGTTTGGTACTTGATCCCTGAACTCCACAGCCACAAAGTAAGTGCTCAACCTGATGAGCCATCCGGGCATCTATAAAGTAAATCATATATGAATTACATGCCCCTTTGTGCCCTCCACTTGTTGCATTCTGGGAACAGTCTGCCCAGGTGGCACCTGGATATTGACTTCCCTGTCAGCAGGAATGAAATCCGAATGGCCTTGCCAACCTTCCTGGTTAACTAATCACTAACCTGCTGGTGGAATGCATGAACAGAACCCATAACGTTGCCCCATTGTTATAGTGACCACACGTAAGTTGCCCTGTTGCTATAGTAACCTATAACAGTGACACCACATAAATCAAACACTATTGTGTAAACTCCCTATTGTATAAAATCCTATAAAAATAATCACACAATGAGCCCTGGACAGAACTCTGATGCGGACGCTCACTGGACACCCCTGAAACCAGCGTCCTGCCTCAGTTCCCCTACGCCTTGGAAACACTCTTCAGGTGGTGAGGACTTGCTGTTACTTTATTGCTTACATTGCTCTACTTTGTCTTATCTACTATTCCAGTAAATAGTGTTTTGCTGCCACAATTCTGTCTCAGTGTGCATGGTAAATGCATATTCGACCTCCAAATTCTGTGGCCACTTAAGATGTAGCCCCTTGTTGCTATATTTTGGCGTAGTTGGCAGGATACACAAGCACCGTACCATTTGGGAGGAAAGGAGACACTGAGGATCTCGCGCCCCTTATGCCTAGCTGGGAAGAGCTCTCATATTCTCTGTTGACTCAGGAATGGGCTAGGGCGGGGGGTGGCGAACCTATGGCACGAGTGCCCAAAGTGGCATGCGGAGCAATTATTTCGGCACGCGGAGCTATGAATACCATTTAAAAAATTATTGTTTATGCTCTTATAGACATAAAAATAATCGATACCTCTATCTCACTCAATGGGTTGGCACGCGAGTTGAGCAAGTATACTCTTATTTCATAAACTTTGGCACTCAATCGCCAAAAGGTTCGCCACCCCTGGGCTAGGGGCTCTGGCCTTGCTGAAAATTGGTGGACACGGGTTGCTAATGCTGTACCTCTGCAGCTGCTGACTTGCCTGCAGGCTGTCAGCACTATGGAAAAGAAGTTGGTTGCTTGCCATGGTTGGGCAATTTTAGCTGCTTACCACAAAATGCCAGACAGTAAAAAAAAGCCTGCTTAAAGAAAAATTGGAAATGGAAAATAAATTTGTGACTTACAAAATTGTTTGTCCATGTTATAATGTCAGAGTTCTATTTTGGCTGATCAGGCTCAAAATTATTAAACTATTGCTGAGACTGCAGTTATTAGGGTTGCTAAGTATAAATATAAGAAAAGGTGACATAAGGTAAATTCTAAAAATGTGAATGCCCTTATACTCTCCACTAAGGCAGATTGGGGCCCTGATGCTTGCTTGGAATGGGGATATTTGGGATGATACAGATGATGATCAGGTGTATTGGGATGAAATGGAGGAGGAGGCTAAACAGGAAGATGAGAAGAAACACCCACTCGGTGCACATCCTATTATACGCCGGCAGGAAGAGAGGGATATGACTACAGGATATGTAGCAGGAAAAACTACAATTGAAGATTTTACTTAACAGGAAATTAAATTTTGTGTTACTCAACACAAAATTAATACCGTATATTGTTTAGATTCACCCAGAAACCAGGTGACACTTAATCACCTGGATGATCGGAATAATGGATCAAAGAGCTGGAAGAATAATGTTAAACCCTACTGATTGTTTGAAATTTGTATCTAGACTCTCCAACCCTCATGTGCAGGCAACTACTGTATTAGGATTATCATACTCAAGGCCAGGGTGGACAGACTAATTTGTTGGCCCTTGCAGCACAGGTTGTGCTCATCAATATCCCACTGATACTTCACGGCCCTCTAGTGACCATCCGTGGTATACACTATGAGATGGCATTATGAAGTGAGGAGGAAGGCATGAAATCTGCTATTATGATAGGGGAGGCGGACACATATTTTGATACTCTCGTGGGGGGTCCCTCATCTTAATGTGTTGGTGCACACCATTCTGCCTGCTTACCAGAATTTGATGAGGACTTCCCTTCTGAATGAAAAAGGAAACCCTCTGGGAGTGGTCCTAGATAGAATGATCCAGTTAGGGCATATGGGGGATTGGAGAAAGAGCGCACAGCCTTCCAATGAGTGACCCCCGAATCCCAGGAGAGTCTCAAGAAGAGATATGTTTCAAGTCTTGTTAAAGGCTGGGGCAAAAGAGAAAATTGATAGGATTCCAACTTCGGATATGTGGAAGCTATATAAGGAAAAGCTGAAACATACAAGAAAGGCAGATGTGAAGAAGGAAATTTTTTTAAATGGAGGAATTGAAGCCCATAAAGCCTAATGCTCCATTGCTTCCACATCAGGGTTTATACCCTGATTTAAACCCTTATCTCCAGTCTACCCCGTAGGGATTAGGCCAAACATTACTAGAAGACATTATCATTCACATATTGATTGATTATTTCTTGGAAAAATTGGTCCCATACTATAGCTAGAGCTTTGATTGACACCAGAGCAGAGGCTTGTCTGATTTATGGGAACCCACAAAAATGTACAGGCTGCCCCTTAACTACAACTGGTCTCATGGGTGCTAAAATTATAGCTAAACAAGTTACTCTTACTATGAAAATTGGGCAGCTTTCCAAAAGAGAATATTCTATAGTAATAGTTACCGTTAAAGAATATATAATTGAAATAGATATTCTTAAAGGGATGTCACTAAATTTAGGAGATAGGAGGTATCAATTCACAGTAGGGGCTTTTAAAATCTCACCCGTGATTGTAGGGCACCTGCATATAACTCCGGTTGTGTTGCCTGAACCTACCTGGGTTGTGGCAGTGAAACAGTATCGCATACTGGGAGGGCAACAAGAAATTGAAGATACGATACCGGATTATGTGAAAGCTGGGGTCTTGGTGCCCAACACCTCCCCTTGGAATAGCCCAGTCTGGTCAGGAATAATCTTGCAGCCACTATACAAAGTTACTAGAAAAAAATATGAATTTAAATGGGGAGAAAAAGAAACCCAAGCTTTTGAGCAGGCAAAAATAGCCATCCATACAGGACGGACCGATCAAATTGCACGTGACTGCCTCTGATCAATGTGCTGACTGGAGCTTACGGCAAATGCAGTCAGGGAAACTGGTGCCTCTCGGTTTCTGGTCATGAAAGCTCTCAGAAGCTGAACAATCATATACCCGCTTTGAGCAGCAACTCTTAGTAGCATACTGGGCATTAACTAAAACTGAACAACCTACGATAGGACATGGTGTCCTATTAAGGCCCAGTATCCTTATCATGACCTGGATTAATAGTGATCCAGTATCCCATAAAATATGGCATGCACAAGAAGCTAGTATAATTAAATGGAAATGATATGTCCAAAATAGAGCAAAAGCAAGGAAAGGAGGAATTGCTAAATTACATGAGGTAATAGAGGAATTAACTGATAACTTTGTTAAGCCCCCACTTGCACCAAGACCAACATTACAATCTCCTGTAAAATGGGATCTCCCCTATGGATCTCTATCAGAAACAGAAAAACAACATGCATGGTTTACAGGTGGATTGGCCAAATATATTGGCCAGGAGTGACATTGGAAGGCTATCGCCTATAGCCCTCACTCTGAAGTAACCTTGGAGACAAAAGGCCGAGGAGGAAGCAGCCAATTAGCTGAACTCCAGGCTGTCCACCAAGCCCTTAAACAAGAACAAGGTGGGCAATGCTACATTTTTATTGACTCCTGGGCTGTGGGAAAAGGATTAGCCACCTGGATGCCCACATGGAAAAACAACAATTGGGAGATCCATGGGAGAGAAATTTGGGGGAAACCATTTTGAGCAGAAATCTGGGAAATTGTATAGAAAACTAATGTGTCTGTTTTTCATGTAGATGCCCATACTAAGAAGGATGCTCTTGAACGTCAGCACAGTCGAACTGCTGACCAGCTGGCAAACATAGTCACTGCTTCACAAGATCATGAGGAAGCTGCACTGGCGCAATGGATCCCTACCAAGCTGGACACCTAGGGCTGCAGGCTATGCACAGGTGGGCACAACAGTGGGGGGTTATGTTTCCCCCTCATTATTAAAGGAGATTAATAATCAATGTGAAACATGTCAGAAGGGCTGACAGTGATCACCTCCAAAAACTGTGACAGGAGAATTGACCGGAGGCAATTTGCCTGCTCAAATGTGGCAAATTGATTACATTGGCCCATTGCCAGAAAGTAAGGCATGCCAATATATTTGTGTCTGTATTGATACCTATTCTGGAGTATTAGTGGCCATTCCTTTTTCTTGGGCCACTCAAAAGAACACTTGCAAATTGTTAGAAGTAATAATTTTAAATTATGGAACACAAACACAAGTCCAGAGTGATCATGGATCCCACTTTAAAGGTAAGGAGACACAGGCCTTCTGCCACCAACATGGCATAAAATCGTTGTACCATATCCCTTATTATCCACAAGCATCAGGAGTAATTGAAAGAATGAATGGCTTACTAAAAGGAAAACTAAGAAAATTAGGACAAAATTCCTTCAGCATTGAAAAGATAATTTACTTAGGACTTATAACAGTTAAACAATAGACCTTTAGGAGATACTATGCCCCTTGGCCATATTCTAACTCCTAATTTACAGATTAGAAAAACATCTGAACAAAGTTTACAATGGTAGGTCATAGAAGAACGTGCCCAACCTCCATATCTGGGGAATCTGGAGTCAGCTGGTAACGATCTAAGAACTCTAGAAGCGGTTGATATACTGCATGGGCAGACTGTCACCATCCCTACAGGATTGAGAATTAAAATTCCCACTGGTCATTCTGGTTGGATCACATCTTAATCTAGCCTAACAGCAAAAGGACTTCAAGTGATGGCCAGAATAACTGATGCAGATTATGTTGGTGAAATTCAGGTATTACTGCATAACGTTGCATCTGAATTTATCACCCTTAATGCACAAGACCACATTGTGCAATTAATCATAGTCCTCCATCAGAAAAAGCAATGGCATCAATTAGATGCCCCCCTTCTGTAATGACGAGACAGGAGGGTTTGGCTCCACTGAGGTAAAAGTATGGACCAGAGTATGGGCCAAACATATCCTTACTGCTGTTTCTCTTGAGGCCAAAGTGGTTGTTGAAGGAAGTAATAATACTGTTGCAGTAATGTTTCCTGGTCAAGAGAAAATTGAAATTCTACCTTCTAATCAAATGTTTATTCAGGAATAAACAATGGTCTTGTAAGTGGATGGTTCTAAATCTGTTGACTCTGACTTGGATGACATTGATGGACTCCAAACTCATCCCCTTCCAATGTGATGAAAACATCTGGATCTACTTAGCCAAAAACGTGATTGGTATCTCCGACTTCTGTCTGTCCAGAAGGACTTATACAAAGCAAACGTTATCTCCTTGTTTAATAGGGGTTTGTTCCCCTAATTGGACCCAAAATATAAGTTTGACAGTTAAAAAAACAACACGGGAAAGCTGGGATGGCTCAGCGGGTAAAGCACTCGCTTTGAAGCCCCGGGGACCGAGGATCGAATCCTGGCCCCGGCCCATGTGGGCCCAAATGCTGAACTGGGGTGTGCCCCCAGTTCAGTTCTTGCTGGGACCTATGTGGGAGGCTACCGGCCCAGTTCCTGCCCTGCGCAGCCTTGTGCCCACCTGTAGAGTGAAACTATATGGAAAAACTAATGTCAACTATGGAGACTGCTCTGGGCCCTCCCCCTTCTCTCTGTCTCTCTCTGTCAAAAATCAATAAAATAAATCTTTAAAAAAAACAACAAGAAAAATATATTAATATAAATCACCTAGGTCATCCATATTCCTATAAACCACCTGATATGTTTTCCATTCGAGCACAAAACATAACTTCACTATGTAATTGTGTCTTTTTTACCAAAGGTTCTAAACAAGTTAAGGATGTATCCCATTTTGATTGTAATGTTATTGTTATGACTGACCAAGTAACTTTTTATGTAAAACTATAGTCTGGACAGTTTTTAATCTGTGGCCGGTTAGCCTATTCTTATATGCCTGCTAACTCAACAGGTGGGCCCTCCACAATAGGGAGGCATACTGTATTCATGCCTCAAAAGAGTCACATGACTGTGACAACCCTGCAATTGGAAGAACATATGGCCTACCACCAAATTGTATATCAGATCTATCTTTATTTAGCCCCACAGAATATGTCTCCCTTAGTTTATTTGTTCTCTCAGCCATGACCATTGCCTTAAATGTTGAAATAAGTTGCTTAGCATGCAGTATGGCCAAGGCTATTAATGCCACCTCTAAAGCTACATCAGAAATTAATCACAAATTAAGTAAAGTTAGGGAGCCAATATTAGAAAACAGAGCAGCTATTGATTATCTTTTACTGTGACACAATCATGGATGTGAAGAATTTAAAGGAATGTGCTGCTTTAATTTAACAGATAACTCTCGGCTAATTGAAGGGCATCTCAAAGACCTACATGTTCTGTCTAAACAGATCACACAGAGAGAGGGCTTCTTCAGCTTAGATTTGTCTGCTGTTACAAATAGGATTAGATCTTGGTGGCCAAATTTTAGGGAATGGATATATTTGATTATTGCTTTTATTGCTATTGTATTGTGCACCTGTTGTTGTATTCAATTATGTCCATTATGTATACAAGAATGTACCCTATGTTGTCCTCACTACCATGCAACTTATGAAACGTACCCCAAGTAGAAATCCCAAAGGGTCAAATGTCGAATGTAAAGCAAATCATATATGAGTTAGATGCCCCTTTGTGCCTTCCATTGTTGCATTCTGGGAATGCTCTGCCCAGGTGGCACCTGGGTATTGACTTCCCTGCCAGCAGGAGTGAACTTGAAATGGCCTTACCAACTTTCCTGGTTGACCGATCACTGACTTACTGGTGGAATGCATGAATAGAACCCATAATGGTACCCCATTGTATAATGACCACATGTAGGTTGGCTGTTGCTATCGTAACCTATAACAGTGACACCACATAAATCAAACACTATTGCGTAAAATCCTATAAAAATAATCACACAATGAGCCCTGGCCAGAACTCTGATAGAGTCGCTCACTAGAGACCCCTGAAGCCAACGTGCTGCCTCGGTTCTCCTGCGCCTTGGAAACACTCTTTGGGTGGTGAGGACTTGTTACTTTATCTCTTACCTTGTCCTACTCTGTCTATCTTACCTAATATTCCAATAAATAGTGTTTTGCTGCCTCAACTCCATCTCGGTGTGCATGGTAAATGCATATTTGACCTCCAAATTCTGTGGCCACTTAAGATGTAGCCCCCATGTTGCTGCAGCATCCCTACCTATGCTTTCTCCTATACAATTTCTTGTTCCAGGTTTTATGCATAGGTCTTTGATCCATTTTGAGTTGATGTTGGTATATGGTGACAGATAGCAGTCTAGTTTCATTCTTTTCATGTGGCTTTCCAATTTTCTCAGCACCATTTATTATAGAGGCTTTTTCTCCACTGTATGTTTTTGGCTTCTTTGCCTATATATATGTGGGTCTATTTCTGGGTTCTTAATTCTGTTCCATTGGTCTGGGTTCTATTAACAGTCCCAGCCCCTGAAAACCCATATACTGAACTACAGCACAACTGGTAACCACTGGGATGGCTCAGCAGTGAAGGTTCTCATCTCCCATCAGAGAGGGCCCCAGTTTGTTCCCACCTCGAGCAGCCCCCACATCCACCTGTATGGAATGAAACCATGTCACTAATGATGTACAACTATGGAGACTGCTCTGGGCCCTCTCCTCTCATCCTGTCTCAAACAATGAAATAAATATTTTTAAAAATAAAAAGAAATAAATTGAAGTCAGAGTGTGTGATACCTCCAACCTTGCTCTTTTTTCCTCAGGATTGCTTTGGCTACTAGAGGTTTTTTGTGATTTCATACCAATTTGATGATTGGTATGTTCTATTTATTTTTAAAAATGCCATTGGTAGTTTGATGGGTTTTGAATTAGATTTGTATACTGCTTTGGGCAATATATCCATTTTAACTGTTTATTCTTCCTATCAATAAACACAGAATCTTTCCAAATCTTGTGTCTTATTCAATTTCTTTTAATAGTGTCTTAGTATTTTTAGTATAGAGGTCCTTCACATCCTTTGTTAAGTTTATTCCTAGTTATTTTATTCTTTTTGTTGCAATTGAAAAAGAAATGTTTAATTTCTTTTTGTGAAGTTTCATTGTTGGTATATAGGAATACAATGGATTTTTAAACATTGATTTTGTATTCTGTAACTTTACTGTATTTGTTTATTGTTTCAAATAGGGTTTTTTTGTATTGAATCTTTAGGATTTTGTATATAAACAATCATATCATCTTTAAAAAGTGACAATTTGACTATTTCATTCCTGACTTAGATGCCTTTAATTTTTTTCTTTTTCCTGATTGCTATGGTTAGGAACTCTGATACTATATTGAATAACAGCAGTGAGAGTTAGCATCCTTTTCTTGTTTCTGATCTTACAGAAAAAAGCTTGCAGTTTTTCACCATTAAGTATAATATTAGGGGAAGCCAGGATGGCTCAGTGGGTTAAGCGCTCACTTTGCAGCCCTGGGGACCGAGGATCAAATCCTGGCCCCGGACCGTGCGGAACCATATGCTGAACTGGGGGGAGCTCCCCCAGTTCAGTTCTCTCTCTGTCTCTGTCTCTGTATCTCTCTCTCTGTCAAAATAAATAAATAAATAAATATATTTTTTTAAAGTATAATATTAGCTGAGAATCTGTTGTATACAGCCTTTATTACATTGAAGTACTATGGTATTATGTTGATGTATTACATCTATACCCATTTTATTAAGTATTTTAATCTTAAATGGACATTGTATCTTGTGTCAAATGCTTTTTCTGCATCTGTTGAAGTCATTATACACTTTTTAAAGTTTTTTTGTATTGTTTTTTTTGACAGAGAGAGAGAGAGACAGAGACAGAGAGAGACAGAGAGAGGAGGGCCCAGAGCAGTTTCCATAGTTGTATATCATTAGTTTTTCATATAGTTTCACTCCACAAGTGGGCATGGGGCTTCTCTGGGCAGGAACTGGGCTGGGAGCCTCTCACACAGGCCCCAGTTCAGCATATGGGTCTGCACAGGCCGGGGTCAGGATTCAATACTCGGATTCTGGGGCTGCAAAGTGAGTACTCAACCCACTGAGCCATCCTGGCATCCCCAATTACACACTTTTAATTTTTTATTTTCTTTGTATAGTGTATCACATTGATCGATTTTCATATGTTGAACCATACTTGAGCCCCTGAAATGAACCCCATCTGATGTATAATCTTTTTAATATGTTGTTATAGTCAATTTGCTAGTATTTTGTTTAGGATTTTTGCATCTGCATTCATTAAATTCTAATTTGGTTTCATGTACTTTGAATCTCTGTTATTAGAGGAATTAAAATTTAGGGTTGTAATGTTAATGTGATTAATCAATCTGTTTAGTATTAGGAATTTACTTCTGTTTTTGGTCATGTTTATTTTTCTGAAAATTCTTAATACAGTCATTAACAGTTGTACTAATTTTCTTGTGATTAGTATTTGTTTTATGTACCACTTTTGCTTATATTATAGCCTATTTATATCTTTATATTTAAAAAGCTTGGGAAAGCTGGGATGGTTCAGCAGTTGAGCACTCGCTTTGCAACCCTGGGGTCCAGGGATTGAATCCTGGCTCTGGCCCATGCAAACTCATATGCTGAACTGGGGTGTGCCCCCAGTTCAGTTCTTGACAGGGTCTATGCGGGAGGCTCCCCGCCCAGTTCCTGCCCTGTGCAGCCCCGTGCCCACATGTGGACTGAAACTATATGGAAAACTACTGCTGTCAACTATGGAGACTGCCCTGGGCCCTCCCCACCTCTCTGTCTCTCTCTGTCAAAAAACAATAAAAAATAAATAAAATAATAATAATAAAAAGCTTTTCTTGTTGACAGTACATATTTGGGTCATGCTTTTTAATCCAGAGTGACAATCTCTTTTTCCTTATAGGGATATTTAGTCTACTCTTATTAAATATTCAGTTTAAATATTTAGTGTAAATATTGGAAAGATTTAGTTTCCAGTTTTAATCTATTAAGTATTTTTATCATGATAGGCATCATAATGTAATACTATTACATTTATCATCAATGATCCACAGAGTAAATTTTATAGATTTAAATATCACTATATATTGATTTCCTAATTGCGTTAAAGCAATTGCTTATTGTTTTGAAATTTGTTGGTGTGAAAATCAACTTTTGTTAAAATAGACTAACCTTACTATTAGTTTTGATGTGGTTAGGTTTGTGTCTACTATTCTTTCCTGTCTTCTTTGGATTATTTTCTCTTCTCTCTTGGTATTTTAACTATGCCTATGAATTATTTCCTTGTTTGTTTATGTGTTTTCTGTAGGGATTGCCATATGCATCCTTAACATGTACCAATTGGGGAAGCTGGGATAGCTCAGCAGGTTGAGCACTCACTTTGCAGCTCCAGGGTACAAGGATAAAATCCTGGCCCTGGCCTGTGTAGACATATATGCCAAACTGGGATGTGCTCCCAGTTCTGTTCTCACAGGGTTGAGCTTCCCATGTGGGAGGCTCCCAGCCCCGTTCCTGCCCTGTGCAGCTCCGTGCCCACCTGTGGAATGAAACTATGTAGAAAACTAATGACATGCAACTATGGAGACTGCTCTGGACCTTTCCCCCTCTCTCTGTCTCTCTCTCTCTCTCTCTGTCAAAAACAATAAAAAGAAATCTTTAAAAATGATTTAAAAAACATGTAGCAATCTACCTTCAAGTAATATAACTGTTCATATATAATATAATATTTTTATGAGTAAACTTTCATTTACCTCTCTTTCTATCATACATTTTACTTGTACATATTCTATAAATTTCACTATACACTGTTATATTCTATGCCATAGCAGTCGATTGGCCATTTTTACTGATTCTATCTATCAGCACAACTAAAAACTATGGACACTATATATTTAAAAAGGAAGACTATAGACAAAAAAGTAAGACTGAAAGGTAAAGAAAAGAAGACTGACTAGCTAGGTATTTTGTGGTCCATGGAATAAAATAATAGTGAGTTCCTTGGGCTTGTTTTTGGCTTCATATATCTCAGACCTAATATTGGAGAAGCCAGAAACCTGGATATGCTCACTAGAGGTACAAACAAAAAAGCTCCAACTAAAGTGTGCTTTCTCTTGCTAAACAACCAGGAAAGGGGCAATCTAGGGAGACAGAATTATAGACAATAACAACTCTACTTCAGCCAAACCCAATTAAAAAAAAACAACAACAACTGTGATTATATTCCTACCCACACTAGTGAAGATTGAGTAGGGAATCTAGACTTCCACCTTCACCAGGCTGAGTAAGATCCAGGAATTTCATCCCCGCTGGGAGGTGTGAGCCCCACTGCCACCAGGTGTCAATGAAAACTTGGATTTCTACTCCAATTTAGCAGTAATGAAGTGCTCCTCTCCTTTCATGCTAAAGTTGTATCAGAAGATGAATAATAGAGAGTCCGGACTTTCACCACCATCCAGTAGGAATGAGGCCACCCATTGTGGTATCAGTAGAAGCCAACACAGTGAGTAGTACCTAAGTACTCTTACTCCTCCCAGGAAGGTACCAGTGGAGTAACAGAGATCTAGAGTTGCCATCCCTGCTCAGCAGTAATGAGAAGCTCCACATTTGGATGTCAGTGGAGGGTGATTAATGAACCTAGACTTCAACCTGCACCCTTGTCCCTCCTGCTCATATAGGAGAAATGCAAAACAAACAAACAAAAACAGTTAAAGCAAGGGTTTAAATAAGACCCAAGTCTCATAAGAGACTATCCAATATATTCTGGTTCCAATAAAAATTACTCATAATACCAAAAACCAGAAATATCTCAAACTGAATTATAAAAACACAACCAACAGATGACAATACTGAGATTATAGAAATGTCAGAATTATGTACAAAGATTTTAAAGTATGAATCATAAAGAGGAATTATAAACACAGTTAAAACAAATGGAAAATGGAAAATCTCAGCAAAGAAATGAAATATAAAGAAGACACACATGAAAGTTTAGAACAAAAAAACAAAATAAAGAAATATGAAGTTCAGTGGATAGGTTCAACATCAGAATGAAGGGAACACAGGAAATACTGGGGACTAGTGAGACTATAACAGAAGATCTTAACATTCAGTTTATCAGAGTCCAGTTAGGAAAGGAGCAAAAGAGGGGGGCTGAAAAAGTACTCAAAAAGTAATGGCTGAAAATATCCAAATTTGGCAAAAGACAAATTTACAGATTTAAGAAGCTATTGTACCCTGAACAGGATAAGCCCAGTAAAATCCACAAGACATATTAGAAACAAACTTCTAAAAACTGAAGATAAATTAAAAATCTAGAAGCAGCAAGGCATAAACACCTTAGCTCTAGGGGGAAATAATTTGAATGACAGCAAATTTCATCAGGAACCACGGAGGCTGGCAGGAAGGGGCACACTAATTTTCAAGTGCTGAAAAAGAGCAGTCAATTCTGAGCCTAATATTCAGTGAAAATATCTTTCAAAAATAAAGAAGAAATCTAGACATTCTTAGAAGAAGGAAAATGAAGACAATATGTTGCCAGTAAGCATATCCTTAAAGAATGGCTATAGCAAGTCCTCTAACTTGAAAGAAAACGGTAAAAGAAATTTGGTACAATAGGAAGGAAGGAAGGAAGGAAGGAAGGAAGGAAGGAAGGAAGGAAGGAAGGAAAGAAAGAAGGAAGGAAGGAAGGAAGGAAGGAAAGAAGGAATAATACAGTAAGCAAAAGCATGGATACATAGGGGAAGCCGGGAAGGTTCAGCAGGTTAAGCATTCACTTTGCAGCCTCTGGTACTGAGGATCAAATCCCAGCCCCGGCCCATGTGGACCCATATGCTGAACTGGGGTGTGCTTCCCATGCATGAAGCCCCCATTTTGGTTCAGCCCCTGGCTTGAGGGGGAATGCCTCCCATGCAGGAGGCCCCTGGTCTAGTTCCTGCCTTGCGCAGCCTCTGCCCACCTGTGTGGAACACAACCGTGTCAAAAATTTATAATGTGTAACTATGGAGACTACTCTGGGTCCTACCCCTCCTCTCTGTCTCTGTTTCTCTCTGTTTCTGTCAAAAGCAATAAAGCAAATCTTTAAAAAAGATAAATAAACTAATCAGGGTGATCACTGCATTAATTACATAAACATCTAACCACTATGCCATACTCCTGAAACTAATATAAAATAATATTGAATGTCAACCATAACTGAAAAAAAAATTTTTTTTAATCACCTTCTGGGTCTCACTACATATGTAAAATAAATGCTTCTAAATGTTTAAAAGAGACTTTTCTGTTTATTTTTTTTAATTGAGAGATACTTAACATATAGCATTTTGTAAGTTTAAGGTGTACAATGTGATGATTTGATATATTTATATATTGCAATGTGATTACCACCACAGTATTAACTAGAACTTCCATCACATCACATAAGCTACAGTAATCAAGACTGCATTATTTATAAAAGTGTAGACACAAAGATCAATGAATCAGAGTAAAGAAAATCTAAAAATAGATACAGACATATGCTCACTGATTTTAGAGAAATGTGTAAAAGTAATTCAATGGAGAAAAGAAAGCCTATTCAACAAATAGTGCTGGAACATTTGAACCTCCATGGATGGGGAAAAGAAAAAAGAACCTTGGCCCAAGTCTTACACCTTGTACAAAAATTAACTCAAAACGAATCACGGACTTACATGTAAAATACAAAACCACATAACTCTGAAAGGAAAACATGAAAAAAAAATGCTTTGTGATAGACTGTTAAGAAGGTCAAAAGGGAATCTAACAGACTGGGATAATATACATATTTGCAAGCCATATGGAACCAGGCTCTAGAACACAAAAGGAACTCTCAAACCACCAGTGTAAAAACAATCCAAGTAGAAAATGGACTATTTGTGAAAGTGTAGACATGAAGAGACATTTCATTGAAGTGATATACAGGAGGCAAATAAATACATGAAGAGATGTTCCATTTCTTAGTTGTTAGGTAAACACAAATTAAGTCACACTAAGATATCACTACACATCTAGGCCCCAGGGGAGATGGGGGAAGATGGCGGATTAGTTGGACTCTGTCCGCAACCTCCCCAGAACACATCATTTTGCAGCTAAAATAGGGGAATAGCCAACCAGAGAGAAAACTCACTGAACAGAACCCCAACAGCTAAGGACCCAAGGACATAAGGAGGGCCTTGATGAGTCTGGATAGGAAAAGCAGAGACCCGAAACAGGGTGGCCCCAAAACCCCTGAGAGCAGAAGAATTTCAGGTGGGGCACCTCAGGAGCAGAGGCTTCCACAGAAGAGTGAAGGGTGCTAGCCCCCACTGGGCTTTTCAGGCTCGGAAACCTGTGCATGAGAGAAAAAAACCTTATGTCTGGCAGGGAAAATATACGCGAGCTTTGTCAATATCAGTGGCACAGAGGTCAGCTGGAAATTCGGATGCTTTTCCTGAAGGGTGAAAGCCCAGGTGATTTTCACTCACCCAGTGTTCACTCACCCAGTGTTCAGCAGTGGCCTGGCATTTCTGATGAACTGTGGAATTTCAGGGTAAGGGTCAGAGGAGCCCATTGTTCCAGCGTGGAGTTTGGCTCACAGGTAGCCCACAAAAGGACACTACTTTTCTATGTTAAACCCCCTCCAAAAGGGCCAATTCTGAGAACGCACTGGTCTTAGAAAATCTGTGCATGCACACTGAAAACTCCACCCAACACAACTTAAACGACAAATCCCAGGGGTAGCTGACTGCTGAACGCCCAGCCCTCACCCTCCTAGCTGCAAAACCAGTTTTACAGAATCCAGCAGGGCAGGCAGAGAAGCAAAACCTGTTCGCAGGCTGACAAAAAAGTGGGGAACTCTGGACTTTTCCCAACTGCGCTTTGTCTTTTCCCCCCATTGGGGCACTAGGCCCTATCTGACTAGCAGGGGAAGTTCTTTCTTTTCTTTTATCCCTGGCAGAAAAAACTCCCTGTGGCTCCCCAAGGATAGTCCAGTGCTGTCACTCCCCACCTTCCCTCCCCTCCCCTCATTGAAAAATGTGGTGAAGCTGGGCTCTTAAAAAACTTACTCTTATTTTTCTTTCTTTTCCTTCTTTCCTTTTTTTGTTTTTGTTTTTGTTTTTAACTTTACCATTTTTTCTTTTCTTTCCCCTTTTTTCCTCTTCTGGCAATTACACAAAATTTTTACTTTTTTTGAGATTATTTTATTATTATTATTTATTATTATTATTATTATTATTTTACATTTGATGCCTCCTCCCCATGCCTCCCCAGCCCTCCTCCACCTCCCACGCCTACCCCCTGACTGTGTCTATGAGTTTTTGTTTCTTTGTTACTTACAGTTTTATATTCCACCTATAAGTGAAGTCATATGTTTCTTGATTCTTTCATTCTGACTTACTTCACTTAATAAGATGTTTTCAAGGTCCATCCATGTTGTCACAAATTGCTGTATTTCATCTTTTCTTATTGCTGAGTAGTATTCCATTGTATGAATGTACCACAACTTCTTTACCCAGTCATCTATCAGAGGACACTTTGGTTGATTCCACGACTTGGCCACTGTGAACAGTGCTGTGATTAACATTGCGGTACATATATCTTTGCAGATTAAGGTTTTCAGGTTTCTTGGGTAGGTACCCAGGAGAGGGATTGCTGGGTCATAGGGCAATTCCATTCCTAGTTTTTTGAGGAATCTCCACACTGTCTTCCACAGTGGTTGTACCAATTTACATTCCCACCAGCAGTGTATGAGGGTTCCTTTTTGTCCACAGCCTCTCCGGCACTTGTTATTCCTTGTCTTGTTAATTATAGCCATTCTAACAGGTGTGAGGTAGATCTTATTGTGGTTTTAATTTGCATTTCCCTAATTGCTAGTGATGTTGAACATTTTTTCATGTATCTGTTGGCTGTTCGTATGTCTTCAGGAGAGAAGTGCCTGTTTAGGTCTTCTGCCCATTTTTTAATTGGATCATTTGTTTTTTGATGTTGAGTTGTATGAGTTCTTTATATATTTTAGATATTAGCCCCTTATCAGAGGCATTGTTTGCAAATATATTCTCCCATTCAGTTGGTTTCCTTTTTACATTGTTGACGGTGTCCTTTGCTATATAGCTTTTTAGTTTGATATAGTCCCTTTCATTTATTTTTGCTTTTACTTCCCTTGCCTTTGGGGTTGAGTTCATAAAGTGTTCTCTGAACCCAATGTCTATAAGTTTAGTACCTTTGCTTTCTTCTTTGAACTACAGGTCTTCTTTGTTTCAGGTCTTATGTAGAGGTCTTTAATCTACTTTGAGTTAACTTCGGTATATGGTGACAGTTCACAGTCCAGATGCATTCTTTTGCATGTGGTTTTCAAATTTTCCCAGCACCATTTACTGAAGAGGCTTTCTTTTCCCCATTGTATATTTTTTGCTCCTTGTCAACAATTATCTGTCCATGTTTGTGGGTTTATTTCTGTGTTTTCGATTCTGTTCCATTGGTCTGTATGTCTATTTTCCTGTCAATACCAAGCTTTTTTGCTTATTGATGCTTTGTAATATAAACTGAAGTCAGGGAGTGTGATGCCTCTAGCCTTATTCTTTTTCTGAAGGATTACTTTGGCGATTCGGGGTCTTTTGTGGTTCTGTATGAATCGGATAATTTTTAAAATCTATTTCTTGAAAGAATGTCTGTTGCATTTTTTGTTGGAATTGCATTAAATCTGTATATTACTTTGGGTAATATGGCCATTTTAACTATCTTCCAATCCATGAACATGGAATATCTTTCCATTTCTTTTTTTTTTTTTTTT
>PVKE010024260.1:0-23948 GCA_004027555.1 Craseonycteris thonglongyai | reverse complement strand
TGTACCAGTTTACATTCCCACCAGCAGTGTATGAGGGTTCCTTTTTGTCCACAGCCTCTCCAGCACTTGTTATCCCTTGTCTTGTTGATTATAGCCTATTAATGGCTTTTTATGTGTAGAAATGTCAAATTTTATATAACTGCATTTTAAATATGGGTGGTTTAATATATGTCAAATATAACTCAATATCACTGTTTTTTTTAAGATACATAAAGTGAAAAGTCAAGCCAAAAACTTGAAAAATTTATCCACAACATATATAACCATCAAAGAAATAGTATTTATAATGTATTTTTTTTAAACTCCTTGAACTCAATAAGAATAAAGCAAATAATCCAATAGAAAAATGGGCAAAAGACAGAAAGGCATTTCACAGAAGATAGACCACAAATGGGAAATAAATATATAAGAAGATACCTGCTCTCATCATTTGTAATCAGGAAAATATAATTTTAGAATCATAGTGATGTACCATTTAACTTCCATAGATGTGTAAACATCAAAAAATCTAACAATACTAAGTGTAGACAAGGCCGCATGTCCATAGGCATGCCACATTGAAACACAACGCAGCCTTATACTATATAATGTAGAAGCTTTTTGTACCCTGTAACGCAGAAATTCTGTTCTCAGGAACATGCTTTAGACAAATTCTTGCATGTGTACATTACTAGACACTGACAGCCACACTTCTGGCAGCATTATTCATAATCATAAAAACTGTGGAAAACTCAAATGCTCATCAACAAGGAAATAGATTAATAAATTGTGGTATAGTCTCAGGGAAAATAATGGACAAACTATATCTAAATGCAACAATGTGTTGATTTAAGAAATATATTGTAGCAATTACATAGACCACATCGAGTAGGGTACAATTTTTTTAATTAAAAAAGAAGCAAAATCAAACAAAATATTGCATAGAAATACAAATGTATGTGATGGGACTTTAAACACAATTCCAAAGAGAATGATAAACCTCAAAGTAAGACTCGTGCTCACCCATGAAGGAAGGGTTAGGAAGAGCAAACAAGTGGAGAGCCTGGTGAGATAAGAGTCTACTAAGTTGGGTGCTGATGGGCCGGTTGAGTTCTAGTTAAGGTGGTTTTATAATAATATAGATTTATTTCTTTGACTCATGTATCTGCTCCAAATATTTTGTAGGTATCAAATGCTGCATTATAAAAACATTTGAAAGAATTTTCTTCTACTTCTTAGCATTAGGAGCAGACAGTAATATACAACTATATAAGAAAAATCTTAAAAATTCAATAAATTGTCAAGTAACAAAGAAGAATTTACAGAACACAAAATGGAACTAGAAAATAAACATGAAAAAAGACTGAATACTAATTAACTAACAACCAAAAAAGGTTGTCAATCAAAGCCATAAATAACTGCCAATGTCATGCCAATGAATCTAATTAAAAAGAAAAAAAAATATTCACACATTAAAAAAAATTCAGTGCCAGCTCTGGTTACATGTGGGCTCCTGAAATCCTGGAAGTACTATTGAAAAATGATCAAAACATGTTAATAGTTTAAAATTATTCTTACATTTTAATCCAGATAGCATACATTTGATAACCTTTATTTTTGTCAATTATTCAGAATAGTAAAAAGTAAAGTAAATGTCTGACAATATAAAAAATATTAATAAATCATCATATATCTCCTCAAAGGAATGGTTTACAGGCATTAAAGATGATAGTTTTGAAAATTATATAAAACAAAAAAGCAATGTTAATAAACATTAGATGAAAAAGAACACAAAGATGTATGCACATTATGATGACAACTATATTTCTAAAAAGAAATAAACCTATAAAAAGAAATTAAATTAAATACTCCAATATTGTAATACAGTAGTAAATAAGACTATAGCTAATTCTTTACTATTGTCTGTATTCCAAGATATTCATATGTAAACTATATTTCTTTTATAATTTAAGAAAATTAATAAAAACATGAAAAACTTACATGCTCAATTATTCAGCTTACCTTTTACTAACAAATTAAATTTACCCTCCCCAAAGACTTAGGGAACATTATGTAGGTCGGTACTACAGAAAAAAAAAAAAACAAGCACCAGGAAAAAAAGGTGAATTTAAAACCCCATAATATTTTTTAAAAGGGAGATTGCTAAATTTAGTTTAACACTGGATAAAATTAATAGAGAACTATCCCTTTGAATTCATATAAAAGAACAACATCAAGGAAAAAGTTGCAAACAATCACTTTCTCCCTATATGAAATGGTGCATTTTTTGAGTGAGCAATAAAAAGACCACAAAATCCTAAAGCACAATTTTCAAATGAGAAATTACATCAATATGAACTTGACTTTTGAGATACAGACACTTTTAAACAGGACACAAAGGTGGGGAGTTGGTATGCATATCTCTCAGAGGACAGCTGCTTATAATTTTGGTTTAGAGTTGGAACACTATTCTTGGAAAAACTAAGTGTGTTCAATTTATAACAGATGTAACCAATTGTTTATTAAAGTAAAATGCTAGTTTTTGTAAGTCAAAAGTTCAATGAATAAACAAGTCCTATATGTACAAAGAATGACATTTATTATTCTAAACCAAAGAATTCACTCTAATCAGTGGTGAACATTAATTATTCCATTAACTACAGTGTTCTCAATTTTACTCTATTTGGAAGAAACAGGCAATGAGCTCATTTGCTATGTTATTCTTTGTTAGTTGCTGAATTATGTCTTATTCTCATAGATCCGATACATGATTTGCAATCAAAGGGAAATACCTAAACATCACATGAATCAATATTTTTCCAGTGTAACAGTCTTTAATCTAAAGGGAAAACGTATAATCCAAGACCGAATTCATAGGCTGTCTATTGTTCTTACATAATAACCTCAAGTCTTGCCAACTATCCCGCCAATCATACCTTTTAATGGGTGTCCCTAACTCCATAGGTCCCCACTCAAACCCTTCTCACAGACCAAATTTCCAGAAAGACTCTGAAGAAGCCACATCATTTCATGAAAATCTTCAAGTTTTAGTTTCATGAAATAGACTGAGCCAGGTTAAAAAGACCTCAAATTCTGTTTAGAAGAAAAATAGCAGGAACAGAGAAGCAGTAGAGTTGAAGACATAAGAGGGAGGGGGACCCATGAGACTGGGGGGCAGGAGGGCAAAGCACTGTGGGAGAAAGACTGGTGTCAAGTCCAGAAAGATGGGGTGTAGGAGGGATCCCACTGTGTAAAACTGAGGCTGACCTCATGGCTTCATAATCACCAGGGACCAAGTTTATGGTCCGATATGCAAGTTTTGGGGTTGGACAGTTTGAAGGCAAAGTCATCAAATAAACATGGCATGTCTTCCTGGTGCACCAATTAACTCAATGACAAGTAATCAAAGCATAGTTCATATTTATATAATTATACCCTTATAATGGAGGGGAATGCAAAAATTACAGGATTTTTAAGTTGCAACACAAAGGCTAAAATAAATTTGGGGATGTTTTCAGAACCATTTAGGACTAACCACCCAGATTATGGGATTATGTCTCATTCTCTTCCACCTATAGAGATAAAATCTGAGCAAATCCACTAAAGTATCCAGCCTGGCAATCAAAATCTTCCACAATCAGCTTCTTGTGTATTTTTCAACCTTATCTTCCACCACTGATAAATCTAACAACACTATGAAAAATAGCTTGGACAACATCTTAAGAATTCTAAAAACTAATTTCACAATAGCTTTGAAAAATGTAGAAGTATTACACACTCTTGTCTATCTTCCAAGAGTCATAATTACAAGTTACCTGTGAGCCAGTCTCAACTATTGGGAAACTTGAGAAGGAAGCAGTAAATGTGCAAAAAAAGAATCTAAACAGCAAAAAGTAATGCTACAAGTTCCATGTGTTCAAGCTTGTACATTTTTTTTCTTTAGGGGAGACCAAGATTCCATTACTATTAGTCTACTTTAAAATGTTTATATAATGCCCTAATAGAGGGCTTGATTTTTTTTTTTTTTTCATTTTCCAGTGGCACAACAACTAAAAAGCAGACACTTCAACAATCAGAGGAAGAACAGCCAAGGAGATGTGTGACGGCTGTCAGATGACACTCAAGAATTCCTTTGGCCATTTTTACCAATACTCAGAGAATGAGGCCAACACACTGGGCAGGGCAGAATTAAGGGCAGAACAGAGGGACAGCTACAGCTAAGATTGAAGAACCAAAACCTACCTATCAAGAACTGATTCATATAAATGAATGATATTATTTCCCTGTTGAAGCCAATTTCAGTTGTGATTTCAATTACACGCAGCCCAAAACTTCTTATGCAGACTGACCGCAAGTACTGGCTAGAGCACTGTTATTCTCTTTGAACCTCAAGTTCCTCATTGGTAAAAATTTCCCCATTGATAATGTGAAAATTTAATAAGAAAACAGAGCTAAAACATATTGCATCATGTGTGGCCTGTTACCCCGAAGGATGGCACACCCTAAAAACCAAGACCACAGATTATGGTTAAGATGCTAGATCCATTTGGAAAAGATTTTTATCCAGAATTGCTTGAATTTAAAATAACTAAAAAAATTATACCAAGACTGTTTTTTCCTTTAATGTCATGTGCATTTATCCTAATCTAAGAGCTAAGGACAAACTTAATAGGAAAATGCTAAAACCATTCCTTTTTAAGGAATTAACTGGGGTAAAATGCATATAACATTAAATATACCACCTTAATCATTTTTAAGTGTACAGTTCAGTATCATTAGTATATTCACATTGTTGTGCTACCATCACCACCATCCATTCACAGAATTTTTTTCATCTTGTAAAACTGAAAATCTGTACCCATTAAACACTTTCTCCCCATTCCTCCACTCCCCCCCAACTCCTAGCAACTACCATTCTATTTTCTGTCTATAAATTTAACTCCTTTAGATACCTCATATCAGTGGACTCAGATAGTATTCATCTTTTTGTAACTAGCATCTTTCACTTAGCATGTCCTCTAGGCCCATGCATGTTGTAGCATGTATCAGAATTTCTTTCCTTTTTAAGGCTGAATGATATTCCACTGTGTGTGTGTCGTGTATATACATATGTACATATCCCACATTTTGTTTATGCATTCATCCATCAGTGGACAAGTAAGTTGCAACAGCAAAACGTTTTAAAAAGCAAAAAAGATAGAAAATCTGGGTAGAAACAAGAATAAAAGAAGACAAAATATAGGAAAGCTTGTATACCTGAATTAGTGGAAGACTAAAATTTCAAAGTATTTCCTAGGAGCACCCACTGCATGAGTGTTAGGCCTTAGGGTTGATTTGTTTCACACTCGTAACACCTGGGTTTACGCTAATTTTTCTATTGTTTCAGAAGGCTAATAATCTGGTTCCTAAATAAAGAATATTTTTCTGGAAATTTTCAACCACTTATTTATATTGAAGGTAAATATATTCAGAGAATGTTTTTAATTACCTTTGCTGTTTGGTAAGGTTTAGGTAACCAAGAACATGGATTACTTATTTACTTATAGGTTAAGAGCAATAGAAAGGAATTGGGGAAGCAATCAAAGAAGTTCATACATTTTTACAACAAGAGGAATAAAAGATGTTACTTATAATAATGACCATGACACCCAACAGATGATAATGCTTACCTATTGTTTTCCCCAAGTGCTATTCAATGCCTGGACTCTGCCAGAGCCAGCTGGGTGACAGTTGATGGCTCTAAGACATTAAATTAAAATAATACTGGGAGGGGAAGCTGGGATGGCTCAGTGGGTTAACCACTCACTTTGCAGCCCCGGAGCCCAAGGATCGAATCCCAGCCCTGACCCACGTGGACCCATTGCTGAACTGGGGTGTGAGCCCAGTTCAGTTCTTTCCGGGGCCTATGAGGGAGGCTCCCGGTCCAGTTCCTGCCCTGCGCAACCCCGCACCCACCTGTGGAGTGAAACTATATGGAAAACTGATGCTGTCAACTATGGAGACTGCTCTGGGCCCTCCCCCTTCTGTCTGTCTGTCGGTCTCTCTGTCAAAAAACAATAAAAATAAATCTTAAAAAAAAATAATACTGGGAGCAGAAAGCCCTAACCCAATTTTCTGTCGGCCTAGTGGTTGCATTTTGGGAGCAGAAGTGATCAGGATGGGATAAAGGAATGGGTTTTGATGGCAATTTGGAATTCCCAGAGTCATTTTGGAAGTTCCATCTGACTTTTCAAGGGCATGCTATCAAGGAAATTGGCTTATTTCCCAGATGTTTCATGAAGTTCTCACATATTTCATTCTAAAAATGATTTTAATGGGTCTAAAAATATAGGACCTAAAAACAAAAGCCTATACAAAGTTGGGTGGGTAGGAACTATTATTAATGCCCTGAATCCAAAAATATTCTAGGGTCTTCAATAAGTTAAAAAGGTATCAATGGAATTCATACCTTTTCATTTTAATTTTCTAAGCATAACCCAGACTCACAGATTTTTCATCCCTTAGAGAACATAAGCCATTTCCCTTCAGGTGACCTGTGAATGAATGTTAGTGGAATAATTCTAGACTTAAAGAACTTAATACACTTACAAGGAAGTTTTATTTATGAAATTAAGGAAGGCTTTTCCTATCCCAGAACAGAGTATTCCTACAGTAGCTCCAAGATATAGCAGGGCAATTCCAATACATGTTTTTGTTTAACCAAATAGAAAATTAAGAGGAAAAAAATGAACTGTTTAGAGAAGGTACAAAGCAAAATGGAGAGGAGGTAACTTGGATTTCTGTTACTTGAACTTTCATCTTTGAGGAAGTCGTTTTTTTGAGGTTACTTCAGCCCAGTTCCCCTGCATGGGTCACATCATTCTATTATCCATGCCTCCTCCAACCCCCAATTCTTAACATTAATCTATTCAGCTCAGCCTCAAAAAACCGAGCTCAAAACTCATTTCTGGGGAAGCTGGGATGGCTCAGCGGGTTAAATGCTCACTTTGCAGCCCCAGGGCCTGAGGATCAAATCCTGGCCCTGACTCAGGAGGACCGTGTACTGAACTGGGATGTGCCCCCAGTTCAGTTCTTGCCGGGGCCTATGCGGGAGGCTCCCGGCCCAGTTCCTGCCCTGCGCAGCCCTGCACCCACCTGTGAAGTGAAACTATATGGAAAACTAATGCTGTCAACTATGGAGACTGTTCTGGGCCCTCCCCCTTCTCTCTGTCTCTCTCTGTCAAAACATAATAAAAATAAATCTTTAAAAAAAAACACACACAAAAGAAACTCATTTCCACAGAGAGATTTCTTTAAATAAACCTCAATATTCTAATCAATAGTTTTACTCAACGTGTCACCATTATTTAGATAGTTCATTATTTTTTATTGTATATTATCAAAAGAAATCTTGGTAAGTGGACACGTTTAAATTTTTTAATTAATTTTATTTTATCAAGTGACATAGTTTAACAGGCTAATTACTATTGCAAAGTTTGAAACAAAAATACTACACTTTTTTGCTTATTTATATCCTTCCATATTCCTACATAATGTGTATTTACATATAGCTATTTCTTACAGGATTTGGGATGAACCTCACATAACAAAATTAACCATTTTAAAGTGAAGAGTTCCATGGCATTTAGTACATTCACAATGTTGTACAACCTTCACCACCCCTATCTAGTTGCAAATCATTTTATTACCCAGTAAAACCTCCTACCCATTAAGCAGTCTCTCCCCATTACCTCTTTTCCCCAGTTCGTAGCAACCACCAATCCACATTCAGTCTCTATTGATCTATCTGTGCTGCATATTTCATTTAGATGAAATCATACAATGTAACATTTGTGTCTTACTTCTTTCATTTAGCATGTTTTGGAGGTTCATCCATATTGTAGCATGAATCACTACTTGACTGTTTATTATGGCTAAATAATATTCCCTTGTTTACATATACCACAATTTGTTTATCCCACTCATCCACTGATGGACATTTGGACGGTTTCCACCTTTTGGCTATTGTGAATAACACTGCTATGTACATGAGTATAGACAGGGGTGCCACAAAACATGTATACACACTTTAAGGGATGTTATTTATGTATTACTTTTCAAAGCTGAATTGAATTATGGTCACAATGTGTAGTATGATGTTCACTCAGGAGGTGGCACTAATCAAATGAATGCTGGTGTTATCATGCAACAGGTAGTACAGTCAAAGAAAATGGCAGAAGTATAATTGTCGTTTGAGAAGTGCAAGACCATTTTTAAGTGGTGTTTGAAATTTGAGAATATTGTGGAAGTATGACAATGGAGGCATGAGTGTGCAACAGTACCTCCCACACGCCTAATAACTGCACACATTTGTGGTAAATTTGAGACGCAGGGTAAATAAAAACGGCATGCGCAGTGATACAAGTAGACATTTTGGTCAGCATTGCTCAAGTAGTAATTCACCATAATCAGAAGTGTCTGGATGCTGACAGTAACCACTTTGAGCACCTCTTGTAATTGCCGAAGTAAAAAATGACTTGTATTCATCTTTTGTTATCAGTATATGTTCAGCATTACAATTTTAATACAGTTTCTTCCTTTCTTAAAATGTGTATACATTTTTGGGGGCACCCTCTGTACATACTTTGTCTGAATACCTGTGTTCAGTTCTTTTGGGTGCATGAGGGCTGTCCAGAAAGTACCCAGCCATGTAACTGTTCTCATTATATTGACAATGGCTGGATTTTTCTTGGACAGCCTTCGTATATCTAGGAGTGGAATTGCAGGGTCATACAATAACGATATTTAACTGTTTGAGGAAACATCAAACACTCATTTTGTGTGCATAATTTATCTAACTAAATGTTTCTTGAAAGGAAATCCCTGTCTTTAAATTTGCATTTTGCTTGCTTTCCTTCCACCTGTCTG
This sequence comes from Craseonycteris thonglongyai, assembly GCA_004027555.1. Lineage (NCBI taxonomy): Eukaryota > Metazoa > Chordata > Mammalia > Chiroptera > Craseonycteridae > Craseonycteris > Craseonycteris thonglongyai. The sequence goes on along the minus strand of PVKE010024260.1, from coordinate 15,062 downwards.
TTTGTCAATCTATCTATCCTCTCCAACTTTTATGGTTTTTGATATGCTTTTCCAGATACTCCAAAATTATTTATTATATAGTTACTTCATCTGCATAAACCTTGAGATTGCTGTAAGAAAATATTTCAAGGAATAAGGTCCTTTTAAACAAAAAGAAATCCTATCTTTTATCTTTTCTTGCTAAATGAATCTCAACTAAAAAAATTTTTCCCCTTGCTTTCTATCTTCATAAACTTATTCTATATCAGGCCAGTCTTAATGTTTCTACACCCACATAGTCTTCTCCCCAGATAAAGGATTTATTGGTAGCTAAAAAAATAAGGCAATTTTATGATTTTAAGCTTGTAATAAATAACAAAGCAAGCAAAAAGCATTATTTAAACATGGATAAAACAAACTTGGCACAATTCCTGAATCATAAAAATATTCCTTGCATATAAACAAATGGCTATCCAGAATAGTATTTCTGCTATTCTATAAAAAACGTTTAAATATTTCCAAAAAGAAAAATGAGAAATGCAACTATTTAATAGATAAAGGGCCATTTCAGAGATAGTCATGTATTTTAACTGCTGGCACCACACTTTCTATTGAAGATATAAGGTGAGAAGGGAAAGAAAATTCACAATCATTGCATTCCTACTTCATCATACACTGAGTAGGTTAAAATGAAAACAAAGAGAATTTAGAATTTTTCCAGCAGGAAAGCCTGTTCTTAATGTCTTTAACACTAAAATACAGCTCAAGAAAGTTAGAAAAGCCATCTGAAAAATTTGTTAAAGATGCATATAATTTAAGAGGATTTCTATACAATCCTCTATGATCATTGCTATGGGGTCTGTATCTCATTATCAGGATTTGCTGCACTTTTCCTGAACAACTGGTTTGTGTTTACGTTGTAAACACAGTGAATAATGTCCCTGATGATGTTTTTATCTTTGCACTGGCTGCTAGTGAGCTCAGAGCCCAATTTTCCAATCCACAACTCCAAGAGTAGAGGGTTTCAGAGCATACATTTTGTATACTAATCTCACCTTAGGTTATTTTCTTTCATATTCCTATTTCTACTCTCATTGTATGTATCTTTATTGCTCTGAATCAAAATCTAGTAAGAACAATCTCTCTAACCATCCCAGTATCAACTTTTGATATTAGGATGCTAACCCTAGTTGATATATTTCCAGTGATCTATAATTATTCAAGGTTGGGGTGATTTTAAAGTGACCTCTATTATTGTGCTTGAGAACATGGGTGCAACTTACTGTACCCCATTTTCCTGAGTTACCAGTGGGCAAAGTTCTTAACTCATGTGATTGGGATGCATAGTAAAAGTTTAGATTGTGGGGACCACAGAAAATGCTCAATAAAAATTAGCTCTTAATAACTACTGTATGCTAACAAGCCCTACTGTGAGCTTAATTTAGTGCAAAAGAAAAAAAATCTAAAAGCAGAATTTGACCTACTTCATTTAAAAATGCTCTAGCACAGGTGTAACCAAGGACAAGAGGCATTTTCAGTTCACAGAAACCTAGAGGTGAAGATAAGGTTAAAAAGTAAAGATAGGGGAAGCCGGGATGGTTCAGTGGGTTAGGCGCTCACTTTGCAGCACCGGGGACCGAGGATCGAATCCCGGCCCCGGCCCGTGTGGAACCATATGCTGAACTGGGAGCTCCCCTAGTTCAGTTCTCTCTCTGTCTCTGTATCTCTCTCTCTCTCTCTCTCTCTCTCTCTCTCTCTCTCCTCTGTCAAAATAAATAAATAAAATATATATTTAAAAAAAAAAAAAAAGTAAAGATAGCAAATGCAGGCAATTCTTTGAAACAGGCTGTGAAGGGAAGGGATGAACTAAGCAGAGGAATTAGTATTGAATGAGACCTTAATTTTTGTGTGTGGCTTTTATTTGTTTATTTGTTTAACATATGCTTGTGCACGTGTGTGTTTTTAAGATGGGTAAAACATGAACATACACTGTGACAGACACAGGGATGATGGGAAGCATAAACAAGCTTGATAGATAAGAAGTTGAGAACTTCAGAAAAATGAAAAATTGGGACTGCCAAAACTCGGGGTGACACCAAAGATAAAATGTTACGTAGTTGGGGTCTACTTTATAAAGCAATCATTCCCAATCTACTTGTCTTTAAAGAGGCCTTCAATAAATAAAGCCACATAAATGTTTCTTTGTGTTATGCACATACAAATAGCTTTTAATTTACACATTAGATGCAGATCTACAAAGCTGCTCCTAGTAAACTGGATCCCCACTGAATGTCACCACTGCATTGGCCAATGAGTACCCTCTGTGCTCAGTGCTGGGCCAGGCTGGAGGTGGAAAGGGAGACTCCAGTTGACGAAGGTGGTTGTCAATGTCATACTTGGGAAGGTCCAACAAATTTCATTTTATTCAGGGAAAGATGGAGCAGGCTGACTCTTGATGTACAGGAAGGCCTAATTGCTTATACTGAGTTAACATTTTAATTTAGAATTTGTAATCCAAATTTTTACATATTGCATGGTTTTAGCACAAGGGACCCTGAGCACAAAAGGACGATGAGTGGACATATTGAGAACTATTACAAAATGTACGCCCAAGAATCCAATACAAAGGCAATGTGATGATCCAAAACTATGCCCTCTATTGTAAATCAGAGTTTTGCTTTTGATAGATTTAAATAAAGTTATTGTTCATTTATTTCATAAGGAAAAACTAATCAAATGCCCTGAGCATAGTTTTGCTTCATTTTGTGTGCACAGAATCTATTATGTTGATATATTTAAATGACATATTCTCATCTAATGGAAGTACAAGCATAAATTTCTTACACACAGCATTAGTCAAAATTCTTCCATAAAAGGTTATTTAAGGAATACAAAGAACAATGATCCTTTTCAAAATTGAAACACGCCATTTGTATTTCTTAACACTGTTAAGGCAAATATGCAAACATTCACTTGCAAATTGGAACAAAGTGTTTCTCCTTTAAAACAAAATCATTTCCTTTTAAAAGATCATGGCTTTCATTTTTATTATTATTAGTTTCAGGTGTACAAAGGAACATAATGATTAGACACTTACACACCTCACAAAGTGATAACCCGAAGTCTACTACCCATCTGACACTGTACATAGCTATTATAATACGACTGACTATATTCCCTGTGCTGTATTCTACATCTTGTGACTATATTTTTTTAAATTATAGTTGACAATAAATATTATTTCATGTTATTTTCAGGTGTACAGAGCAGTAGGTAGGCATTTACATGATTTATGAAGTGCTCCCTCTGATAAGTCTAGTATCCATCTGACACCATACGACGTTTTTACATTATTGACTGTATTCCCTATATGGTATTTCACATCCCCCTGACTATTTTGTAACTACCAATTTGTACTTCTTAGAACCTTCTTTTTCACTCAGCCCCTAATGCCCTCCCATTTGGCAACCATTAGTTTGTTCTGTTTTCTTTGTTCATTTATTTTGTTCTTTAGATTCCACATATAAGTGAATTCATATGGTATTTCTCTTTCTCTGACTTATTTCACTTAACATAAATACTCTCTAGATCCATTCATGTTGTCACAAATGGTAAAATTTTTCTTTTTTTGGCCAAGTAATAATCCATGTATATATTAAAATATATACCACCTCTTCTGCATACAATCATCTTTGATGAATATTAGGTTGCTTCAATGAACATATGGGTGTATGTATCTTTTTAATTAGTGTTCTGGATTTCTTTGGATAAATGCCCAGAAATGGAATTATTGGGTCATAAGGTAGTTCTATTTTAAATTTTTTTGCAGAACCTCCATACAGTTTTCCATAGTGGCTGTACCAATTTGCAATCCTACCAACAGTGCACAAGGGTTTCCTTTTCTCCACATTCTCACCGACTCTTGTTTATTGATTTATTGACGATAACCATTCTGATAGATTTGAGGTGGTCTCTCGTGGTTTTTATTTGCATTTCTGTGATGATTAGTGACATTGAACGTCTTTTTATATGTCTATTTGCCATCTGTGTGTCCTCTTTGGAAAAATGTCTATTCAGGTTCATTGCCCATTTTTTAATTGCGTTGTTTGTTTGGGTTTTTTTGTTTGTTTTTTGTTTTTTTGATGCGTAGTTGTATGAGTTCTTTATAAATTTTTTATATTAATTTTTAATACTTATTTTATTGTTTGAGAGAAGGTGAGAGAGAGGGGTGGGAGGAAGGTCCAGAGCAGTCTCTATAGTTGCACATCATTAGTTGTGACAGAGTTTTATTCTACACAGGTGAATGTGGGGCTCTAGAGGGCAGGAACCAAACCAGAAGCCTCCTGCATGGAGGTGAGAACCTTCACCACTGAGCCATCCCAGTGGTTAACAGTTGTGCTGCAGTTCAGAATATGGAGTTGCAAAGGCCGGGGCCAGGAATCAAACCCCGGACCTTGCAATTATGATGCAAGCACTCAACCACTGAGCTATCTCGGCATCCCATGTAGGATGTCTTTTCATTTTGTTGATGATTTCCTTTGCTGTGCAAAAATGTTTTCGTTTGATATAGTTCCATTTGTATAGTTTTTGTTTCCCTTGCCTGAGGAGATACATCAGAAAATCACATTACTAAGAGCAATGTCAGTTTACTGCATATATTTTCTTCTAGAAATATATACACAGTAAATTCTCAAAGTAAATTAAATCTTTAATTTATTTTGAGTTTATTCTTGTTTATGGTATATAAAGGTGATCAAGTTTCTTTCTTTTTTCTTTTCTTTTCTTTTTTTTTTTTTTTTTTTTTTTTTTTTTTTTTTTTTTTTTTTGCATATATCTGTCCAATTTTTCCAACACTATTTATTGAATAGACTGTCTTTACCCTACTGTATATTCTTGCTTTTTTGTCACAGATTAATTGATCATAGAAGTGTGGGTTTATTTCTGGGCTTTCTATTCTATTCCATTGGTCTATGTGTCTGTTTTTATGCCAGTATTATGCTGTTTTGGTTCATATATCCTTGTAGTATAGTTTGGTATCAGGTAGCAAGATACCTTCAATTTTGTTCTTCTTTCTCAATATTGCTGTGGGTGTTTGGGATCTTTTGTGGTTCCAGATAAAGTTTAGGATTATTTGTTCTAGTTCTATGAATAATATCATTGGTATTTTGATAGGGCTTGCATTGAATCTATAGATTGCTTTGGGCAATATGTATATCTTAGTGTTAATTCTTCTTATTCGTGAGCATGTTATATGCTTCCATTTATTTGTATCTTTTTCAGTTTCTTTCCTCAATGTGTTGTCATTTTCTAAGTATAGGTCTTTTACCTCCTTGGGTAAATTTAATCCCAGGTATTTTGTTTTATTTTTTTAATGCAGACATAAATGGAATTTTCTTCATTTCCATTTCTGATAGTTCATTATTGGTGTATAAAAATGCAACTGATGTTTGAATATTAATTTTGTATCCTGCCAATTTAGTGAATTCATTTAAGTTATAGTAGTTTGTGTGTGTTCTGTGAAATCTTTAGGCTTCTCTATATATACTAAGTATTATGTTATCTGCAAATAATGACAGTTTTACTTTTTGTTTTTCCAATTTTGGATTACTTTTATTTACTTTTCTTGTCTGATTGCATGGCTAGGACTTCCAACACTATGTTGAATAAAGTGATGAAAGTGGACATCCATGTTTTCTTCTTGATCTTAAGGAAAACACTTTTAGCTTTTCACCACTGAGTATGATGTAATCTCTAGGTTTGTCATATATGGCCTTTGTTATCTTGAGGTATGTTCCCTCTATCCTCACTTTGCTGAGAGTTTTTATCATAAATCAATGTCAGATTTTGATAAATGCTTTTTCTGCATCTATTGATATGATATGATTTTTACCCTTTATTTTGTTTCTGTGGTCTGTCACATTATTGCAGATATTGAACCAAACTTGCATCCCAGGAATAAATCCCACCTGATTATGGTGTATGATCTTTTTAATGTATTGCTGAATTCAGTTTGCTAATATTTTACATCTATGTTCATCAGGAATATTGGCCTATAATTTTCTTTTTTTTATTTTCCTTTTTTAATGTTTTTGCCTGGTTTTTGAATAAGGTAATGTTAGCCTCATAAAATGAGCTTAGGGTTTTCCCTTCTCTTGAATTTTCTGTAATAGTTTAGAAAAAATAGGTATTAGTTTTTTTTGACTGTTTGGTAAAACTCACCTGTGAAGCCATCCAGTCTATGACTTTTGTTTGTTGGAAGTTTTTGATTACTGATTCAGTCCTTTACTAGTTATCAGTCTCTTCAGATTTCCTATTTCTCCTTGATTCAGTCTTGAAAAATTGTATGTTCCTAAGAAGTTATTCATTTCTTCCAGATTGTCCAATTTATCAGCATATAATTATTTATAAAATTTTCTTATAAACCTTTGTATTTTTGTGGCATTAACTGACTCTTCATCTCTTTCATTTCTGATTTTATTTATGTGAGTCCTCTCTTTTTTTTTCATGAACCTGGTTAAAAATTTATCAATTTTGTTTATCTTTTCAAACAACCAGCTCTTGATTTCATTGCTCTTTTGCATTGTTTCTTCAGACTTTACTCCATTCGTTTCCACTCTGATTTTTATTATTTCCTTACTTCTACACATTTTGGGCTTTATTTATTGTTTTTTCTTTAGTTCCTTTAGGTGTAAGGTTAGATTGTTTATTTAAGATTTTTCTTGTTCCTTGAGGTAAGCCTGTATTGCTATGAATTACTCTCAAAGGACTGCTTTCCCCGTGTCCCATTGATTTTTGGTTGAATACATTTTTAGAGAACAACAGTATAGTCCTCACATAACATCAATAGGTTCTGTAAAATAATAAATAGGTTAAGTAAAATAATATATAATGAAACAAAATTTACCATCGGCTAATTGATATAAACGAGAGTTAAGTTCCTACGGCATCTCATCAACCTTATAATGAAATGATGTTATTGAAAGACTTGCTGTATTTGGACCTACCTTCTGGTCCATGATTGTCAGCTTGGGTAGGAATCAGATTAACCTGCTGGAAGTACAAAAACAAAATCTTGGACGATAAAATAAAACTGAAATGATTAATGGCCATGAACAGAAATCAATAGCTCCTGATATTGGCTTTATGGTCTGGGAAATGGAGAAATAACTCAGTGTGATAACCAGGGGCAATGGGCCAAGTGAAAACAGGTTTATAGAACAGAACCTGTGCTGGATGGGCCCACTGGACCCATTCCCAGGTACCTGAGCAGGAAAATGCAGTACAGAGTATGAGAGCTTTAGATAGTTCTATTCAATGACACTTTAGGGTCTTCTAGTTTCTGCTATCTCAGTTATTCCATGACACATCCTCCCTTTTACTTTCCCAAACATTTAGTTCATGGTTGGAATCCTTGGCTTGCCTTGGCTCCCTGCCTCACTCAATTTACGTATTCCTATTGACCTGCTAGTGTTAACTTGGCCTATTCCCCACCTTCATCCTCTGAGATTACACAGAGAACCAAATGCCTGCAAGCTACACTGCACTCTGACCACCCCACCCTCTTTGCTGCTTTCGGCATACCAGAAGTGATTCTATACCCTTCAGAGGCAATTAAAAATTGGATTACTAGGTAATATACAAATCTTCTGAAAAGATTTGATTGAGAACAATAAGAAATAAGGCATGTTAAGTTTATTCTTGCATTATTTAATTAAATAGTATTTATAACTATTAATTAGATAACAGTTACATGTGCAATTTCATCAAATTTTACAAAGCAGAAATAATGGCATGATAACATTTGATCTTTCACAATAAACACAGAAGTTCACAGGCCCTATGAAACCAAAATTCAACTGCTTCTGTCATTGGAAATGAATATTAATTGGGCTTAAGTTACTTGTTAAAAGCTTCAAAGACAAATGCCCTTGAAATAATGTACATTCAAAATAGATACCTGGTAAGTTGTAGTTATGTTACAACACAATCATTTTAAATGTATTCATTAATATTCAATTTCACATCCATCAGCTCTCTCTTCAGCACTGAGTTTATTGCACTGTTCTGCAGGAACAAAGAGTTTACCAGTACTTCCCCTGACTGGGTCCACAATGGAGGCTATTGCCCCCAATGAGTCAAGAGAATGAAGGGACTGGGGGCTGTAGGAGTGGATGTTTATGTTCCTCTATCTCTGTTCCTCCTTCAAACTATAGAGAAGCAACTTTTCACCCTCGTTTTCTCTGCATCTTTCATGCCACATATTGCCGATACCTTCCACAACACACATATTGCCGATACTTCAATGTGGCAGCATCTAGAAATTACAGTTCTCCCTTGCCTGCAGGGCTCCTATGAGAGTCCACCATTGAGAGGGCCTTGTGTGAGATCTGGAAGGTTGAAGTCATTATTTTTTGATGGCAGCCACAGGAAGGCTCACGGTGTCAGCCAATAGCAGGAGTGAGGTTTGACCTGTGGACCAGGTAACTTTCGGAGCCTTATCTGGGGATTCTCGCACCCAGATTTTCTGAGAGTTGTCATCCTGTGCTTGGCTCTCCCATCTTCCAATGGCTGTGTAAGTCTCAAATTCCTGAAGTTAAATTTCTGCCCACTTAAGCTCTGTCTTCTCTTACTTGCTCTTTCCCAGCAGAGGAGCCTGGTTGGTTTAATCCACTGAAGCTTGCCATTAACTGGACAATGTTTTACCAGCAAGCATGGCTACTTCATCTGACAGCCTCAACTCTGACAACCTCAACTCTGACAACCTTCATACTCAAACTAGTGGCACTGGAGTCTGTCTGAAGACTTGGTCCCTGCCTCCCTCTGTAAGTACACCCGAGCTTGTAGGGCACAGCTCTAGAGAGAGTCAGAGCTAAAAGTCCACTTTGGATAAAGCTTAAAGCAAATATTCTAATGTATATTTCACAAAACTCTGTACTGAATGTTATACACACAAGCAAAACCACTATTTATATTTTCCATCTGGATGGCAATCTTGCTTTGTTGGTTTGTTTTATTAAACCCTCGAAAATAAGGGTAGATGGTGATCCTGTCCTCAATCTCATTATACGCGTTCTATAGATATTTGTTGAACTGCCTGAAGATTCTTTGGTAATTGACTTCATTTTCAATGTATCTATTCTCCAATTCAAGGCACACCCACATCGATCTATATTTGAGCAAAAGTTCAACACAACTTGAATTGTCTGCAAAATATAATGAATTTTCCAAAGATATTTCTACCACTGGACACCAAAATACAGTAAAATCATAGCATCCAATATTTTTCAATATTATATCACCACAGAATGAAAAGCCTTGTGAATGCTAATCAAGGAAGCTACTCTACTCATTCACAGTGGATTAACAAGCATGCACTATCCTGTTCATGTTGCCAGATTCTTCAGCCAATATAATCCTCATTAGCTATAAATAAAGTTGTCTTCATGACATTCATAACTGAATATTTAAATCAATATCAGATACAGAAATATCCTTGGTGACAACAGAGCAACTATGTTTAAAGAGCATAATACCTGCCAGGGCAGGAGCTTCATCATCTGTTTCCATGAAAATAGCATTATTAGATTAGAATACATCAAAGGATTCGAGGAAATTCTTAAATAATATGATGGCAAAGCCAGAAATTACACTGGCCTGAATGATTATGCAGCTCAGGGATTCACTGGCCTAGAAAAAGTACAGGCAGCATAAAGTTACAGAAGGTCCATCCCACTCCTGACACTTTACTTTCTTATGTCCTCATTTATTCATTCATCCATCCATCCATCCATCCATCCATCCATTCATTCACTCAGTCTGTATCTATTATGTACTCAACACTGGGGATATGAAAATAAACAGTTTCTGCCTTCAGTTTGCTCACTCTTGACCAGAGGAGAAAAACATTCCAACAATGAACTCTTCACATGCTATGGAAAGTACTATAAGAGAGGTCACTGCAAGCAAGAGAGGTCAGGAATTCTGATCAGAGAGCTCCCGGCAAGAGGCAACACAGCACAGAGTGGCTATGGGACTGCGGAGCCTCTTTGTGCCTTAATCTCTCTGGGTCGCATAGCTCTGTGTTAAACAGGCATAATAATATAATACTATACACATAATAATAAGGGCTCAATAGACATATTAATGCTATATAAATGTTTGTTAAATAAGTAATTTGAAAGTTTCACAGAAGAGGTAATGTTTAAGACAGGCTTTGAAGAACAAGTACACATTTGTCCACCAGGAAAGAAGGAAGGGCATTTTAGGTGGAAAACCAAAAATTCTTTTTCTCCAAGAATTTTTCCCCACTACTTGTGGGGTGACATTTGGTCAAAACACCTGGAAGGCACATCATGGACACCTTAACCCAAAACTTTGCACTTCTCTGGAGCTTCTAAAAAAGCCAATACATCTGCTTCCGGAATCACCCAACTCCATGAGGTTGGGTAGGATCCATACTGCCCTCTTTCTCTAGCCTAAGCATACCTAACTTCCTCTTGGAAGTCCCACCAATGTCTTCCATTACACATCCTGTCAAGTCTAAATCCAGCCCAAGTCCCCAGTCTGTCCACTTCTCCTCACCCATCTCAGCTATGGAGTCACACCTGGACCCTTCATCTCTGCTCTGGACCCACAAAGTAGTAGCCAGTCTACATACATCTCTTTGTATTGCTCTCCTCCTTAAAGCTGTTCACACTGCACTTAGTGTAAATCCACACTCATTACCAGCCTCCGTGATGAAGCCCTTCCCTAACTCTTCCACCTTGTTTCTTATAGTCCTCATCTCACACCACTCACTGTGCTCTGACCAGAGCCACCGTCTTTGATGTCTGTGAACAAGCTCTCTCTCACCTCAAGGCCTTTGCATATGGGTCACCCTCTACCTAAACTCCCTTCCCCTCAGTCTTTACCTGACCAGCAGCTTCTTACCCTTTTCGAGCTCAGCTTCAGGAATGACGCTGACCAATGGGACAGGCACTCCCAGGAAGTGGGCGGATGGGCAGGTGGGCATATGTTTCTATGAATGAGAAGTCACCCAGTGGTTTCTGGGACTATGTGTCCACTTCAAAAACTAGGGGACTGGACCAGATGCATGTTCATTCTCCTCCCATCTCTAATCCTCCTCTTTGTACTGTTAAGTGAACTTAACCTTGCCCTGCTCTTTCTCCCTTCCTTCTCTCTCTAAACAGCCTAAACCCATTTTTCATCCCTCACTCTATGTCATTTCCTCTTGCTTCTATTTTGAATCTCATAAAATATTTTCTTTTAATGGAAAGAGCAGAAATGGTGACTGATATTTCCTCCTTTAAGGAAAACTTGAAACAAAAATATAACTGTTGAATCCAGACAGGAAAATTTTAAAACTGAAAATACACTGCTGTTAGATTCATGACACAGCCTGTTAGCCAGGACTTCTAGGCCAGGAGTCCCTGCCCACCTCCTTCTAATCACTCCCCTTCCTCTTGCTCTGTGCTCCCCACTCACACTGGCCTTCTATCAGTGTACCCCAAATTATAGCCTTCATGCATGTTGTCCCCACCAGCACATTAGACCAAATCCCCTGCTGAAATATGCTCACAACACCAGGAAACTCCCTTTCATCACTCTAAACACAATCGTAATTTTATATTTAATTTGTGATTATTTTATTGTATCTGCCTACCCCTTTAACTTTCATGTTCTAATAAGACTGGGATCTGTGTAAATTTGCCAATAATAGTACACTTCCTATCATACAGTAGGTGACCAATTAATATTCTGAATGAATATATGTGTAAAACGAACAGAATCTAACCCATCCTATACATAAGATGTCCCCAATAACAGGTCCTCAGCCTGGTGTCCATGTGGCACCAAGAAACCTACGTCCTCGGTAGAATCTATTTGGGGTTTTCCTCTTCTCTTCCTTGCTGCTGCCTGCGACCCACTGGGAAGCCCTGACTACCTCCTCTTCTTCTCATCTGACACTAGTGCTGGTCCCTAACGTGGCTAGAATAGTGTTAAGAATGAAGAGTAGAAGAGGAAGGACCACTGTTCCCCTGATCCCCAAACCAGATGGCAATAGCACAAGAAAATCACAGACTAATATCTCTTATGAATATAGACAAAACCATCAATGAATACCAGCAAATGATATCCAGCCACATATATAAAAGATTATGCAACACGACCAAGTGGAATTTATACCAGGAATTCAAGGCTGGTTTAACAATTACTATAATTCATCACTTCAATAGATCAAACAACAAAAACCATATGATCATCTCAGTAGACAGAGAGAACGCATTACACAAAACCCAACACTATTTCATCATAAAAGCATCAATAAACTAGAAACAGAAGCGGAACTTCCTCAACCTGATAAAAGGCACCTATGAAAAACCCACAGCTAACATTATACTTAACAGTAAAAGACTGGATGCTTTCCCTCTAAGCTCTGGGACAAGACAAGGATGTCCACTCTCACTACTTCTACTTCACATTGCACTGCAGGTTTTAGCCAAGGCAATTGGGGGGTGGGGGTTCGGAGGACAAGAAGGAAGGAAGGGATGGAGGGTAAAAAGATGATAGGGAAGAAAGAGCACCAGATAAAAAATAAATACTAAAGAATAATTTCAACAAATAGGTACAATAGGGGTACTCTTAAAATTACAAAACATTGTTGAAAAGTTAATGACCTAAGTCAATGAACAGTCATTCCATATTCATATATCAGAAGAAGTGATATTGTTAAGATGGCATTACTACACAAACTGATGTACAATCCCTGCCAAAATCCCAGCTGAATATATTTAGCAGAATTTGACAAACAGATCTTAAAATTCATATGAAAATTTAAGGGGCCCAGGTAGCTAAAACAATCTTAAAAAATAAGAACTAAGCTGGACGACTCATACTTTTTAATTTAAAAACTTACTACAAAGATACTGTATTCAAAACAATGAGGTGCTGGCACGAGAAGAGACACCTAGGTAGATTAATGGAATAAAATGGAAAGTCCAGAAATACACCCTCACATTTATGGTCAATTGATTTCATCAGGGGTGAAAGACAATTCAATTCTTTCAACAAATAGGGCTGGAACAACTGAATAGCAACATTAAAAAGAAAAAAGTAAAGTTGGGTGCCTTCCACATATCATATACAAATATTAACTCAAAATGGATTAGATCTACATTGGACGTTTGCAGACACAACAAAGATGAAGTTTTAAACAGGATTGTCACTGGTGATGAAACCAGGGTTCATCATTATGAGCCTGAGTCAAAGCAGACATCCATGCAGTACAATGAAAAGGGCAAGCCACCCCCTAAGAAGTGTCAGAATCAGCTGGAAAAATCATGGTTACTGTTTTTTTGGTGGGGATACAGAGTGTATCCTGCTGATCAATGATAAGGATGACTGGAGAGTACTATTCCAGTCTGCTGAAACCATTAAAAGAATCTGTGAAGGAGAAAAGAAGAGAACAATGAACCAAAGGGCTGCCACTTTTGAGTGGATACGCGCCCATGCACAAGAGCAATGTTGTGTTGGCTACTCCTCATGACTGTGGCTTCCAAACATTAAACCACCCTCCCTACAGTCCAGACCTGGCTCCACCTGATTGTTATCTGTTCCAAAGTATGAAAAACAGCTTCGAGGGAAGAAATTTACAGACACCAAAGAGGTTAAAACTGCAATTTGAGGCCCAAAACATGTTTTTTCCTGAGGGTAAAATTAAACTTATTGAAAGATCTTATGAGTGTATTGGGGATAAGGGGAAATATAGTGAAAAGGAAAAAATAGTAGTTTTTTACCCTTCTTTGCCTTCAGTCCAAGAATTTCTTGACTACCTCTCATAGCACAAATTTGCTAACCTACACATATTTATGATATTTACACATTTGGGGTTTTATTTCTACCATTCACAGAGTGAAAAAGGTAAGGGAGTTGGTAGGAAAAGGAAAGGACAAGAGGAAAACTTTTATCCTTTCTTTTACATCATTGTTTATTACAAAAAGGGTAGACTGTGGGAGTCAGTTTGTCCAGATTCCTGAGAGCCAATTGTTAAATTTTCAAGAGGTCTGAGAGTCAGTTGACATCATAGTGAAATGTGCGATAGTATTATAGAAACATTTACAACATGGAAATCAGCAATTACTACAAATCGGAGCTTTTTCATTTTCCAGAGAGTGAGCACACGTCTAAATAAAAACCTGAAAATCTTCTCACCTCTTTACTTTTCAAAAACCAGAAGGTAGGAAAGAAGCTTTGAATATGCTTTTGATCCACAGGGCATGTGTAGATGAAACACACTATGGTACAAAGCTAGAAATGGAGAGGAAAGTACAAAAGCAGTGTGTGAGGTCCTCCAACAAAACAAAACAAACAAAACCTTCAGAATCTCTCTCCCCTTGCCTTGTCCCTACCCTGCTGGGACACCCCTTCTATGCATGAGTGACCACCAGGAAGGGTCTCCACTCCCAGGTCTCTGGAGAGGCTGTGAGGGGAAGGGCTCAGCCCACTGCCCAGACTAGCAGCAAAAGCAAGCCCCTGAAACTAACCAAGGCAATGGGTTGCTCAGAGAGCCGATCTTAAATGTTCTCACTATAGAAAAAGGAAATGATAACTACGTGACATGATGGAGGCATTAGCTAATTTTCTGGAGGTAATCATTTTGCAAGTGTATCAAATCAACGTAGTCGTACAGCTTAAATTTGCACAATATTATAAGTCAATTATCTCATTAAAGCTGAGGGTGGAGGGGACGCAATGGAGGGAAGATTTCCTGATCACCACTAGAGGGAGGGCGGGTCACACCTTGCATAAAGGCACCTAAGAGACCAGAATGCTAGGGTTTAACCAGAGAATGTGGCCCAAAGGAAGGAGAGGGGAGGAAGACTGCAAGACAGAGGGAAGAAGATGTGTATATAAACCAGGCCAAAAAAAAAAAGAAAAAGAATTATGTGTAGGCCAGTTGTTTGGCAAGCTCAAGGCCACCTCCTTTTTCTTTTCATTGTTATGATAGTTTGGGTTTCTCTCCCAGAGTCCATATCTCCCAAACACACACACACACACACACACACACACACACACACACACAC
>PVKE010024259.1:0-23949 GCA_004027555.1 Craseonycteris thonglongyai | reverse complement strand
TATGAGGGGGAAAAGAACTTTCTCAAGTATCATCTGTTTCTTTTCTACTCTCTTGTCAGTCTAGCAAACTGTTTTCAGAATATGGATTTAGTTCTAATTAGATTCTAGCAAATATTTCGTGATATCGCCAGTTCTGTTTCATTGACCTTTTCTGCAGTGAGGTTGGGAGACAGTGATATCTTTTAAAATCCAGTGTATCATGTAGTAAACAAATTAGTATTTATAAATGTCTCCGAATTAATTTTGTATCCCCCAAGATGCTTTGAAAAATTATCAGCTCCACCCATCATTTTATCTCTGGTGTTTTATGATCTTTTGAGATAAAACACTTTATAGATGATATATGCTGTATATTGAGAGGCAAGCCCTTTATAGAAGTTATTACCAAGTAACTTGGAAACGTCAGTGGTTTAATGTGGACTATTCTCTGGCAGATTTTTTCATAATGAATATATGTGAATTAGTTACCTTATTGGCAGGGCCTTAAAAGGACTATAATTTAGAGGTTAGACATGTCTTGCATTGCAGACTTTGGAATAGCGTGCAATGAGGTGAACAGTTTATTATGAAGTTTTAACAGAGTTATTAAGCATTCAGAAGACTGATTCCTTTCATGCCCTTGATAATAAATTCACTTTTCTCATGCAGTCAATTCACTGGAGATTCATAGTCTCCTCATAAACCTTGTAGTAAATGTTGAACCTCAGATTTCAAATGCTCTGGTACGTTTTATGATAATAAATGTTATCCCTGTGGGATTGTGACTTTGGTGATCATACATAGTGCTCCAGTTAGAGAGAATTTACCTCCCACATGCAGCATACGAAGGTCTGGTTAGAGCATTTGATTACCTAAGTTTATCAAGATTAATTTTTAACTACACATATGCACTTTACATTTCTGTGCACTCGGATGAAGTTTTTCTTAGCCTCAGTATCATTAACTCCTAAAGCCAATCATGATTAAAAAAGTTTTGCAGTACAGCCTTTGCTGCATTTCATTAAGTGACGCTAAATTTTACTGTGGAATATTTTAACATCTAATAAATGCTATGAACATTTAAGAGTATTTTGATTTCCAATAAAGTTATTTTTTTTCTTATTTCTAAAAAGAAAGTCACAATTCTGGATTCTAAAACAAAACCCAAAGCACAAGGCACACTTTTTGATTAAGGTGACAAGGAAATAATAGCAATAACAACAAAAAACGCCGGGGTAACAGTCTCACACATTCTAAGAATCCCATGTGCCTACATCAAAAGAAATTAATATATGACATTCAAAGAAATTCTTTTACTGTTGATAATATTCTTAAAGTCTGCAAAATAAATGCCCTAAAATTTAGTGCATCATATAACCTAATTAATACATAAGCAGTGATAACATTTGAGAAATAAAATTCAATTGAAATATGTCTTGAATACTTAGCATATACAAGCACTGATGAAATGTTGTATTATAGTGACATCAAAGATGATCCAATATGTGTCAGAACAGGCTAAACAATAAAAATAATAGTACATGATTAGAAAACACAAAGTAAAAAAAGGGCAATAAAATAAAGGTTTTTATCTTAGTCATTTTCTTTGTCTAACGTAGATTTCCACGGGGACTCTGTGTGTCATACCCAGTCAGGGATATCTGATTGCTATTCCATCCCCACATAACTGTCCATGACAGCCAGGAAAGAGGACACTGGAGAGTGTCATACACGCAATTAAATACTCTGGCCCAGAAATGGCATATGTCATTTCCACCTAAACCTCACTGGCAGATAAAATCCCATGGTCACTCCTAACTGAATAGGAACAGGGACATACACTCTTCTTATGAACTCAAGAGGAGAAAAATCTCCAGTGAGTACTGATAACATCTGCCATACACACAGAATCAATAGCCTCCATCTTGAAGGTTAATCAATACAGGTCAATATGAACACGAAAGCAATCACTAAATCATTCATGTGAGAATGCACTTTTTAATGATAGTAAAATGTACAAGGAGACAGTTAATTTTGAATTTAACCCTCAAAAATACAATAATTTTAATGAAAAAAAAAGTAAGCATGGGGTAAAACTACGCATTCCAGATGGAGACAGCGATTGCTTGCATTTTCATGCTCTTATTATTCTCACAGGAGATGTATCTTTTTTTCTTACAAAGGAAAATGATCTATGCCACTCGACACCACCTCTTTTTGTTTAAAAGTTGGTCTTCCTCTATACTCTCATCAGTGGTTAGACTTAGAAACACCATTTGATATATTTTACTTTATCAAAATGATGTTACAAATCTCATTTACAATCCATATTCATTTCAGACATCAGTTTTTAGGTGAAACAAATATCAGGGAATCGATAAACTATACTTGGGTACCAAAAATGCTAAAATGTTGAGAGTCTTTATGGCCTTAATTCTCTTATGTTATTAGCCACTTCTTGGAAATTAAAAGCTATTGAGATTGATAGTAAAGAATTTTAACCTGAGCTGAATCAAACAAGCCCCAAGAAATCTATAGTAAACTATGATTTTTCTCTGCAAGGGATCAGCATTGCCTTTTCAGTATCTCTTCCTATCAGCAACAAATATAAATGTAACACAGTTGACTTCAGACAGTGAATGTCAGAGTTGGAAGATAGATGCTGTCTTTAGCATTTCAAAGCAGTAGATCAAGAGAGAAAAATCTGTGCTGTGGTGAACAGGACTGTGACCAGCAGTACCACATATCAAAATCTGAAGAGTAAGGTGCAATCAGAAATCATTACAAAAGGAATGATGAGGAGGCCATGGGGGGTAGGGCAGTTAGTACGAACTGTAAGCAGTCTGCCTACATTTAGCTCTCAGCTGTACTAAATCTTTCTTGTGTCTCACTTTCTTCATCTGTTAAATGAGGACAAAATGATAGTCAAGAAGAGGATGACCAGTTTTGTATAAAACTACTTGCACGTTATGGTGCTCTCAGGTTCAATGGTATAAAACCAATCTCCAGAAAGCTATGTTCTTTTATCCTGCAAATACTTCCATTTTAAGATAAAGACTTTAATGTCCACTAGGGTACAATTCTCTCTGAGTAGATAAGTCATTATTAGTCGCTAATAAATAAGTCTTTAACTTTCATAAGAGGGATTTAGATAAGGATGGAACAACGGGGTATAGGGCCTAAAGGATAAGAGAAAAGTGCAGGGAAATACTACTAAAAATGGGATCAAGACAAAACAAATAAATGAACAAAATCCAAGAGAAGAAAGTTGATACAAGTTGGAAAATGAGGCTACCCACACAAGCATTGCCAACGTCCCAGCTATTCCAAAGGCTATTTGAGCTGAAAAGTTTTAATTCTGACATAGTATCTCATAGTGGGTATCTTCAATACATTGCTAAGCAGGTCACTATTTTCAGATTATTAATATTACATTTTCTCCACCTATTGTTCTAAATATTATTATGAATCTCCTAGGGTATAAAGGTGTTTATTATTATTCTTTATCTGCTTGTTTGTTTTTACCTGCATTCATGATTATTGTCTCAGGATAAGTTACTTTTTATCTTATTTTCTCTATTGTCCTCTTGAGTTGATGATGTACAATATAAACATATTCCTCTACTACACTTTTTTCCTCTGAGTGACTCAGTTAATTATTCTCCATCACTGAGTTGGGGGCCTTTGTACACTTCTGTTTCCCAATCTCAGTGATCTAGGGTCCAGTTCCCCCATGAGCAGGTCTTTCTCACATAAACACTTAGCCAGGGGATTTAGAACTTAGGTAATGAGTAGGCTTTGATTTGACTTTTTTTTAGTTTGCTTGATATTTCAAACAACAATGTTATTAGACATGCATTAATCTTATTGCAGTAAAAGAATCTTGGCACCTGAGTTGTTCTGTACACTTGTGTTACCTTGCTTGACACCTATGGACATTGGAATTTGTGACCATTGTCCTCCTGTCAGTGTCCTCCTGTCAGTAAACTTGCCCATCCCTAAGATACAGACTGCTGCACACAGTGCATATTCATGCTTCTTTTTCTCACTGACAAGGTGGTGAGTTCCATGACGACAGCAGACATACCTGCTTCATCCATCACTTTGCTCATTTTAGCACCGTATCTAACACATAATGAAAACTAAATAAATATTTGTTGAATAATTAAATTAATACAGGCTGATAGCTCTTTGTTTCTACTATATATCTATTCTTAGATTTTGGAAAAATGCCTGTTTGTTTTCTATTTTCATCCCCCTCAGGATAAGTATAAATAAAAAGTAAAAGGGTTGGTTTTTTTGCCATCACATTGCACAAGAAGCTTTTATCAGATGCTAAATTATAGCAATAGTAATATTTTGCTTAAAAATGTGCTAAAATGTAAATCCACATTAACTCAATGAGTCACTTCCTAATTTATACTCATCATGTTCATTATTACCTTTGGGATCATGGTCCAATAGAGCCTTCATAATATTTCTCTCTCTATTGTATCTACAGACACTAACTCCTCATTGTCTCTTCTGTACGGTTCTACTCAAAATTCCCTTGAAATGTCCAGTTCACGCTTGCCTATAGTTTCCCACATCTAGTTTTCTCAACTTAGATGAATTTTCCACATCTCACCTAGCTAATTCCTAAGCACTATTTATAACTTGGTATAGGTAATATAGTATCAGAGGAACCCTCCCTGGCTGAGATGCTAACTGCTAAATCTCCCAGCAAGACTTTTCTGTATATTTGTTTCCTCCCCAGTTGGCTTATACAATTCTGTAAAGTAATGAGAGGGTTAGCCATTTTTATATCCCTGGCACCTAGCATAACAGCTGATATTTATAGTGCCCAATAAATACTAAATGACAATGGATGAGGCACATTAAAGTTCAATGTTGTATTGCCTCTAGAGGCACACTATCACTTAATGCAAATGTTGCTCTTGTGATTTATAATCATTGTAAATCAATGCCATTGTACTGGATAAGGGTTACATGTGAAGTTTAATCGTCCCTTAGAGAATACCAAGATCTAGGTGTATAATTAGGAAAATGAAATAGTGAATCCACGTTGATATATGTATAGGTAGATTTTGAGTGAAATAGTTAAGTGGAACTATATATTATTAATCAAACAATTCCTTTTCCCCAGCTTTTATATTGAACTATTATTGATATATAACATATGTAAGTTAAGATATATAATTGGATAGTTTGATACATATATACAAGGACTGTCTGGAATGTATCCAGATATGCAACGTTCTTGTTATATTGACAATAGCTGGATTTTTTTCTGAACACCCTTGTATATTATGAAATGATTACAACAATAAGGTTAGTTAACAACTCCATCCCTGCACATATTACCATTTCTTTATGTATGGTGATAATATTTAAAATTTATCTTTGTAACAACTTTGGAAGTTGTTAAGAAGCATTGTTAATTATAGTCACCATGCTGTACATTAGATCCTCTGAACTTATTCTCTTATGATGGGAAGTTTGTACATTTTGACCAATCTCTCTCCCATTTCCCCCATCTCCCAGCCTCTGGCACCACCTTTGTACTTTATAATTCTATGATTTTTGGCTTTTTTTAGATTCCAGATGTAAGTGAAAACACATGAAGTATTTGTCTGTTTCTGTCTGACTTATTCCACGTAGCATAATTCTGTCATGGTCCACCTATGTTGTTACAAAAGGTAGGATTTCCTTCTTTTTTATGGCTATATTATACATACATACATGCAAGCATATACATATGAGGTCTGACAATTAAGTTAGAGAACCTGCCATCATGTGCTTACACTGGCAGCACTGTACAAACAACTCAGTAAGTTTTCATGACCTTGGTTTATCAAGGTCTCACAGTTGTGTTCATGTCAACATGTAGTGGTATCTTGCTGAGTGGTATTCATTATTGTTGTGTGTTTTTGTGTGCTATTGCAAGAATGTCAGAGCTTGAATTAGAGCAGCAAACAACCATGAAATTTCTTGTTAAACTTGGCAAGAGCAAAAAAGAAATCAGGGACATGTTAGTCCAAATTTATGAGGATAATATCATAAAGAAAGCATCACTGATGAAGAAAGATCGAGGGCAGCCAGTAACTAGCAGAACTGATGAATACAGTGCAAAAATCCATTGAATTGTGTGACAGAATCATTGGCTGACTGTGAGAAGCATATCAAAACAAGTAAACATCAATAGAGAAACAGTTAGGAAAATCTTAACTGAAAATTTTGGCGTAAAAAAAGGTTTGTGCACAAATGGTCCCAGGAGCTCATTGATAAAAAAAAGCAAAAGAGACTTGACGTTTGCCAAGACCTTTTGGAGAGGCAAGACAGTGTTTTGGGCTGTGTTACCACTGGTGATGAAGCATGAGTGTACTGAAACAAAGCATCAAATTGCGCAATGGAAGTCAGCCAGTTCTCCGTGACCAAAAAAGTTCCGTCAGTTCAAATCAAGATACCTTTTTTGATATGAGAGAAATTCTTCATTATGAATTTGTACCAACTGGACAAATAATCAACCAAGTTGACTATTTGGCAGTGCTGAAAAGGCTGCATGAAAAAGACGAAAATGACCTGAACTTTTCCCCAACAAATTGTGGCTCTTGCATCACGACAATGCACCAGCTCAGACGGCACTGTCTGTGAGGGAGTTTTTAGCCAGTAAATAAATAACTGTATTGGAACACCCTCCCTACTCACCTGATCTGGCCCCCAATTAGTTTTTCTTTACCTAAAGAGAAAGAAAATATTGAAAGGAAGACACTTGAATGACATTCAGGACATCCAGGGTCATATGACAATGGCTTTAATGCTCATTTCAGAAAAAGAGTTCCAAAATTGTTTTGAAGGATGAGCTAAGTGCTGGCTTTGGTGAATAGCTTCCCAAGGGGAGTTCTTTGAAGATGACTGTAGTGATCTTCAGCAATGAGATCTGTGGCACTTTTTCTAAGATGAGTTCAAGAACTTAGTTGTCGGATATGTATATATAGCACATTTTCTTTATGGTTCACCTGTTGATGGATACTTAGGTTATTTTTAAGACTTGGCTACTGAGAATAATGCTACAATGAATATGAGAATTTGTATATCTCTTCGAGATAGGGATTTTATTTGTTTCATAGATATATCCAGAAATGAGGTTGCTGGATCAGATAGTAGATCTAATTTTAAATGTTTGAGAAATCTACTATTTACCATAGTGACTATACCAATATACATTCTCACCAAGAGTGCACAAATGTTTTCTTTTTTTATATCCTCACCAATATTTGTTGTCTCTTAAGTTCTTTTGATAATAGCCATTCTAAAAGGTGCAAGGTGATATGTAGTTGTACTTTTGATTTGCATTTCCCTGATGATTAGTGAGGTTCAGCACTTTTTTACATCCACATGGGCCGGGACTGAGATTCAATCCTTGGAACCTGGGACTGCAAGACGAACGCTCAACATACTGAGCCATCCTAGCTTCCCCAAGTCCTTTGCTAATTTTTTTTTAAAGATTTATTTTATTTTTTCTTTGACAGAGACAGAGAGAGACAGAGACAGATAGGGAAAAGAGGGAGGGCCCAGAGCAGTCTCCATAGTTTCATGTCATTAATTTTCAACATGGTTTTATTCCACACAGGTGGGCCATCAAACTTATTTATTTCTGTTTTTGTTTGGGCATTTGGTGTCATATTCAAAAAAATTATTGTCAAGAGCAACATCAAGGCAATTCTTCCTTATGTTTTCCTCTAGTAGCATTTTAGTTTCAAGTCATTTAAATCTTTAACACGTATCAAATTAATTATGAGAATAATGTAAGACCAGGGTCTGGGGAAGCTGGGATGGCTCAGCGGGTTAAGTGCTCACTTTGCAGCCCTAGGGACTGAGGATTGAATCCAGGCCCCAGCCCATGTGGACCCATATGCTAAACTGGGGGTGCTTCCCATGCAGGAGGCCCCCAGTTTGTTTCTTGCCTCCTAGTTGGGCCCTTGGCTCAAGGGGGCATACCTCCCATGCAGGAGGTCCCTATCCCAGTTCCCCCCCTGTGAAGCCCCCGCCTACCTGTGTGGAACAAAACCATGTTGAAAAACTGGTGACATACAACTGTGGAGACTGCTCTGGGCCCTCCCCTTTCTCTCTGTCTCTCTCTGCCTCTGTCTCTCTTTGTCTCTGTCAAAAACAATAAATCTTTGAAAAAATATCAGGGTCCAATTTCATTACGTTGCTTCTGATAGCTAATTTTTTCAGCACCATTTATTGACCAGTCTCTTCTTTCTCCATTGAGTTTCTTGGCCCCCTTGTAAAATTTTATTTGACTGTGTATGTGTAGATTTATTTCTGGGCTATTTATCCTCTTCTATTGATATATGTCTCTGTTTTCATTCCTGTACTATCTTGTTTTCTTTACTAGAGCTTTGTAGTAAAGGTTGAAATCAGGAATTAGATGCTTCCAGCTTAGTTCTTCTTTCTTTGGATATTTAGAGTATTCTGAGGTTCCATATGAATTTTAGAATTACTTTTTTTACTATTTCTATGATAAATATCATTGGAATTTTTATACAGATTGCATTGAATTTATAAATGTCTTTGGGTAGTATGATTATTTTAATAATATTTTTATAATCCTAAAATATGGAATATTTTTCCATTTGTTTCTTTTTCAATTTCTTTCCTCAATGTCTGATAGTATTCAGCATATAGGTCCTTCACTTCTTTGGTTAAATTTATTTCAAAGTATTTTATTGTTTTTGATGCTATTGTAGATAGAATCATTTTCTTTTTCAGATAGGTCAGTGTTGCTATATGAAAACAAAATGTACTTTTTTTGTTAAATTGATATCCTGAAATTTTACTGAATTTTTTATTGGTTCTAACAGATTTCTTATTATTTAGTTTAGTTTGTTTTGCTACAGTCTTTAGGATTTTCTATATGTAAAGTCATGTCATCTATAATTAGATACAATTTTACTTCCGCCTTTCTGATTTGGATACTTCCTATCACTTTTTCTTGTCATATTGCTCTGCTATAACTTCCAGTACTATGTTGAATAGTAGTAGTGATAGTGGGCCCACTTTTCCTAGTGGGATCTTAGCAGGAAAATGTTAAACTTTTCACTATTGAAGGTGATATTAGCTATTGTTTGTCATATACAAACTTTACAGTGTTGAGGTATATTCTTTCTCTACCCAATTTTTTGAGAGTTTTTATCATTAAAGGTATTTTTAAATATTTTTTGTACAACTATTGAGATGATCATTGAGCTTTAATTATCCATTCTACTACTGTGATGCATCACATTTAATGATTTACTAATGTTGAACTACCCTTGCATTCCAGGGACAAGTCCTGCTTGATCATGGTGTAGTATCTTTTTATTGGGCTATTAAATTATTTTGCACTCAGGTAACCCAGGAACCTGAAACAGAGTGATCCATCTGGGTGCTGGGATGGGTTGAAAGCCTGGGCCCAGCCATAGTAGTAGGCCTGGTATAGGTCTTAGCCCAAATCTTGGATTCATGGATGTCTGCCTGGACCCAAGGTTCATGGTTTGAGAGCTGGGGACACAGGAGCTTCTCAGGGCCATGGGATCCATTAGGAGTCTGGTTCCGGGGAGCCTCCCAGGGCCCCCAGAAGC
This sequence comes from Craseonycteris thonglongyai, assembly GCA_004027555.1. NCBI lineage: Eukaryota > Metazoa > Chordata > Mammalia > Chiroptera > Craseonycteridae > Craseonycteris > Craseonycteris thonglongyai. The sequence goes on along the minus strand of PVKE010024259.1, from coordinate 14,341 downwards.
CAGCAAGAACTGGGGTGAGTTGGAATCCTGGGTTGGCAGGATCCTGCTGGTGTGGGTAGGAACCTGGATTTATGGGAACTTGCTGGGAGCCTGGCACCCCAGGAGTCACCCAGGCCACAGGATTTGGTTAGCACCACAGCAGGCTGGAAGCCTGGAACTGCTAGAGTCCCCCAGGGTCCCAGTATCATGGGAATTGAGGCTGAGGGGAGTTGACAGGTACCAAGGTGAGCTGGGGGCCTGCGCTCACAAGAAGCCACCTAGAGCCAAGGGAGTTGGCATGGTGCAGGGGTGGTCCAGCTCTCGGGTCCATGGTGAAATCAGGGGCTTCCTTCAGTCTCCTTTCCTCACCAGACAGCTGTCTCTCTCTACACTGAGCTTCCCAGGTTTGGGGATGCAGGTTATGGAGGTAATGTGACCCTATCTTTCTTACCCTCCTCAATGCATCTTTTCCTATTTCTGTGTTTCACCTGGGTCCTACAATCCCTTACCTGAAATCCATAGCTCTTGTGAATGTGTTTTCATGTGTGGATAGTTCTATAAATTGATGTTGGGGGAGGGGTGCAGACAAGCACTAGAAACTTCTATGCTGGCATCTTGCTAGTCACGCAATTCTTAAGAAAGAAAATAGTATGAAATATTATCATTATCAAACTTATTATTATACTATTGCTGTTAGTAATGTAATTGATATGAGGGCTATAAAATGACAGTATCAAGATAAACAGCATACATATTAAGAATTTAAATACAGTAGTGCTTTCTAAAAAGTCAAGGAAAATGAGGTTTGATGAATGTGAATTTTTTCCATATTCTAATATTTAAATACTTGAAGACATATTTAAGACAAAGCATTTATGCTTTACAATATATAAAACAATGTAGAACACCCAGTATTTAACTAACTTTCTTCCAACTTATGGATGAAAAGCAGTCATTAATATAACTAAATTCTCTTGGGGAATATAAAATAATATGTGTGAGTTTCACAACAACGTATGATCAGCAGTGATCACACAAGAGAATAATAAGCATCCTGGCATACTTGACAAATTCATTTATTTCACCCACTACAAATAGAAAAATATTTAAAGAGAAAGTGTGTGTTTTTTTTCAAAATACACAGCACATCTAAGATTTACTGTGCTTCAAAACCTACACTTAAATGAGCTACGTTTTTTTAGAAATACTGTATATGGATTCATTTTTATATTTTTCATGGTTAAGGAGCTGTAACAAAACACTTTGAAGGAAAATACAACAGAGAGATAGAAAAGTGATAAATATTTTATGAATAAAGGATAAATATTATGTTCAATAATTAATTGTTGGGGAAGCCGGGATGGCTCAGTGGGTTAAGCACTCACTTTGCACCCCAGGGACTGAGGATCGAATCCTAGCTCGTGTGGACCCATATGCTGAACTGAGGAGTGCCCCCAGTTCGGTTCTCACTGGGGCGAGACCCCGGCCCAGTTCCTGCCCTGTGCAGCCCCCTCCCACCTGTGGAATAAAACTATGTGGAAAAACCAATGATGTCCAACTATGGAGACTGCTCTGGGCCCTCCCCCTTCTCTCTGTCTCTGACTCTGTAGCTCTCTCTCTCTCTCTCTCTCTGTCAAAAACAATAAATAAATCTTTAAAAAATAAAATAAAATAATTAATTGTCAATAAATAGTAAAGAAATAAAGACAAATGAAAACGAGACTATATTCTGATTTCTGATAACCATTGAGAAGGTATAATAAGAGCATATTTTCTATTTCTTACTTTAATTTTTTATCTGAGAATCTGTCAAAAGGTGACTGCAAGGAGCATCAGAACACAGATCATGGGCATTCAGTTTTGGCTCATAGACCATCCATCCCTGGGTGCCTGGTCAAGCCCCAAACCTGTCAGCTTTCCTTCCTCGGTTCATTTAATTCAACACTTATTTCTTGAGGGTAAATGGTCTAGATTATCAGATAACACATAATACTTGTTGTCAAGAAATGTCCACTCTAATTAAAGGGAAGATGAGGCAATTATATACCTACCTGTAATGAGATTTTGATCAAACTGCCCATCAGCTGTTAGTGCTGGTAAAGGTTTTCCTCATTGCAATGTTCCATACTCTGTCCACATTGCACCAAAGCAAGCACTCAGATGGCAATTGAGGTTGCTTAGTCACTTCCACCAACTCAGGAAACATTCTTCACCTCTCCAATTTCCAGTTTCCAAAGTTATAAAAATAGGCATGATCATAACTACTGTCTGCTCTTGTTGTAAGAACTAAAAAAAAACAGGTTGTATTTGTAGTATTTCTTTATCATCATCATCATCATCATCATCATCATCAGTATCCTTTCCTCTCTGAACCAGATTTGGTTGGTGAAATTTGTTAATCCAAAATACTGAGTCATCTAACAAAATCTTGCTTCTGCCAATGACCAGCCATGTGACCTTAGACACATTATTTACCTATTGATAACATCACTGTGTCTCAGTTCCCTTGTTTTCAAAATGAGGATGGTAAATTTACCTCATAGGATTGATAGAAGAGATAATATGAGTATACTAAATATTAAATAAAATAAAACTTATTACTGTCCAAAATATCTAGCACGTGGTAAGTGTTCAAGAAGTGTATTTGATTGTTAATATTAAACTTTTTTATTTCTTTCTTCCTTCATTCTTTTTTGAAAATAATAAAAAAATAAATAAATAAATGGTAGTTATTACTATTACTAGTAAAAATGTATTTATTAGAAGCATGAATTGCTTAACCTTCTTAAGGAAGTAACACAGAATTAATAACAGTGTACTCAATCATGAGGTTATACAAATGGTTATTGCAATGGGAGAGGCCTGATTAGGTTGAATTGTCCCTTTACTACTGATATAAAATTTTTCACCCCATTGATGATATTCTACCAGGAAGCTTATCCCTTTGTTCAGAAAATGACCCCTAAGACCCATAAGCTATAGGTTACTAAATGAGAGACTTGGAAATGTCAGCAGGGGCAGAAGAGAGTCTGAAGGTTTTGAAAATAAATAAATGAAAAAAGAAGACAGTTCATGCTGGATAGAGAAGAAAGTGAGACTGTCATACAGTGAGGAAATAGAAAGTATTTCTGGGAAGTGAAGATCCACTGGTGATACTAGGCAGCTGTGTGGAGCCCAGGAGACGATGAGGAGTGTCAAGACCATCAACATGAATAAATTGGAGGTCAGGGGATCACACTCCTCATCAGTCAGTGTCACCGGTGATGAATGTTTCCAGGGGAAAGGTCAGCGGATGAGAAGTGACTGGAGTATTCCAGGGAAGAGTGCTTTTCTGTTAAACGGGAGGCTCTTCGAATACTGACACGTGGTCATTAGACCTGTCCTCTCAGTGAGCAAGAGTCCGAAGCAAATCAGAGTGAAGACACCAAGAGTTTTTAATAAGCTGGAAAAAAATGGATTAAAATTAAACCTTCCTACTGAACTATTATTATACTTGTATATAATTTACATGAAAATGTCAGTTGCCATTGGATGATGGATTTCTTTTAAAAAAATAGGTAAGTGCTATCTAAACAATTGCAAAATAAGTCAACCTTTGCTTTGTTTTGTGATTGTTTGGGTATTTCTGATGACAGTAAGCTTGTAAAGCAACAAAGACAACCTCCGGTCAAGAGCTCCGCTGACCAAGGACAATGCCAGGAGTTAAGCAAGACTCATTTTTAAATGGGTGCATATTATTTGTGTGAATTGGACTGACTTAATTTAGGGTCAGAGTGGATGTATTAATTCATCTTTAGATGAAGTGCAAATACACATATTAGGCAAGGTGTGATCATGAGCAGAAAGGGCAGGAATCACACAGACCCAGTTCTAAGGATTATGGTTATCTGGGCAGTTCAGTCTATATCACTTAATTTTTCTGAGACATAGTTTCTAAACCTGAACAAAGGGGACAATAAACTCTATCTCAGGTTTTCTATTAAAATTAAACAAAATCATATGTATGTAAGGTGTCTAATACATTGAGAGGCGTATTAGGTCATCAATAAATGACTGTGTGTGTATGTACAAGTATATGCAAGTACACCACAAAATTAACCTAATCTCTTTTTAAATCTTAATACTAACTTTATGCATTAAAATGTATTCTTTCAACAAATATTTATCCAGTCTTAGGTACTGTTTAGGTGCTAGAGACAGAGCAGTGACCTCAATAGCCAAAGTCTCCACCTCATAGAACTTATATTCTCATGAAAAGGAGGCAGATGATAAACAGGTATGAACATAATGTTGTCACTATGCTAATACATCAAGATGCCTGAGATGCAGAAGGCTATCAGGGCATAGATGGAAAGGGCTGTGACCTCAGAAATACGGAGTCAATTGCACTTTGAGAGGAACGGCCATCATTGAAAATATAAACTGTGTACCAAGATGAATGAGGGAGCTGCGTGTGCAACAGAAGCACACACGCAGGCAGAGGGAAGAATCCGTGTAAAGGCCTTGAGTTGGGACACACAAAGAGAACACTGCAGCTGAAGCACCACGGGCGAGTGACTGTAGTAAGGGACAGGGGCTTTGCGTTGTACTCTGAGGGAAAGAGAGAACTAGTGGAAGTTACTAGCAAAGAAGAGACAGGGACGGACTTGATATTTCAGTTACTCCTTTAAATACGTCTTCAGGCATCTCTTTTTAAAAAAATCTCACAATACCCGGTGAAGAAGTTGCTGTTCTTACTGGCACATTTCAGGCAATGAAATAAATGGGCACTCACTCAGAGAGGTGAGATAATTGACCAAGGCTACATGGCTAGTTGGTGATGGAGTTAGGTTTCCAATCCAGGCAGGTTCAGCTACACATCCTGCACTTTTTAAATTCATTTTCAGTTGTGTCCATTCTGTTCCTTGCAGTTGTCTAATCTACACCATTGTTCTGTAATAATATTTTGTTAGGTTCTTTTTTTTTTTTTTTTCTGTTTTTCAGTCACTATTTTCAACCCATGTTTCTCATTTTAGCATCTCGCTGTGGAGTGCTTTTCTGTTTATTTTAGACCAGAATCTTAACAAATTATAATCTTTCTTAAAATTCTCTTTAGGAAAGTATGGTTTTTCTTCGGTTGTTTTTATTTCTTTCAGACTAAATTTTTTTATGTTCTTGGTTTTTTTGTTTTTGTTTTTTTAATGTCATGTCCCTCTCTTCTTCCCATCTCTCCCTCCAGTCCTCTCTTTTTTTCTTCTTCCTAGCTTATAGCAATTTCTTTCTTTCTGACTTTCTAACTTTTTAACTTGCTATCTCTATTTTCTAAAATAAATTAAGCATTTCTCATGTGGTGTGTCCTTTTTCCAGCAATAATTTTGTTCATATCCTCCTCTCCTCTTTTTCATTTACTTCTGTAATTTTGTCCTAAGACAGAGTCCATCTAATTTTGTGTGGCTAGCCACACCAAAGTATGCTCTCCATCAAAAGTGTTTGGAAGCTTATTAGGAATATTCCACTTAATGCCTGATCCAAGATCTGTATTTTTGCTGGATCCATAGGTGATCCATAGACACATTAATGTTTGAGAAACACTTTTCCTGAATAAAAGGAGATACAGCATAGAAATGATCAGCCTTACTATTCTTGTTTTTCTAGCCTCTTGTTCTAGCCTCTTGTTTTTCAGAATTACAGCTGCAAGAGAGTTAAACTGGAGAGATAATTCTATAGCCATCATCAAGAAGAAATTTACCAAGATAGCAGAGTAGAAGACCCCAACCTCTGGCCTCCACAGAAATTACTAATTAGACAGATATTCATGAATGAAATCAATTCTGGGAAAGCTTAAGTTAATATCCAGAATAGGTAAGAAACTCATATCAGTCAATAGCAAAAACTCAAATAATTGGATTAAAAAATGAGTAAAGTACCTGAAGAGACACTTTTTCCAAAGAAGACATACAGATGTCCAACAAACACATGGAAAGGTGCTCAACATCACTAATCTTGGGACAAGATTAAAACTAAAACCACGGTGAAATGTCAGCTCACAACTGTCAGTAAAGGTAAGTGACAATAAGTATTGGCAAAGCTGTGGAGAAAGGAACCCCTGTGCACTGTTGGTGAGAATGTAAATTAGTACAGACCCACGGAAACCAGTATGGAGGTTCCCCAAAAACTTAGAAGTAGAACTACCATATGATCTAGCAATCTCATAAAAACAGGATATTGAAACAGTATCTGCTCTCCTATGTTCACTGCAGCAATAACCACAATAAGTAAGTAATGGAAATGGCCTAAATGTCCACCCACAGTGAATGGATACAGAAAATAATGGCAATCTATACAAAAGAATACTACTCAGCCATAAAAAATAAGACAATTCTGACATTTGTAATAACATGAATGAAACTGGAGGGCATTATTCTAAGTGAAGTGTGTCAGAAAGAGAAAGATAAAGACAGTACGATCTCACTGGTGTGTAGAATCTTAAAAAGTCACATTCATAGAAGCAGGGAGTAGAGTGGTAGCTTCCAGCAGCTGAGAGGTGGGTGGGGAAATGAGGACATGTTGAAAGTGTAAATCATCCAGCTGTAAAGGAGGAAGTTCTGCAGATGTAATGTACAGCATGCTGACTATGGTTAACTATAACGTAATGTATACTTGGAAGTTTCTATGAGAGTAGATCTTCAATGTTCTCACCACAGCAACAACAAAATGGTAAGTATGTGAGGTAAAGGATGTGTTATGTGGCAAACATTTCTTCATATATATGTGTTTCAAGTCATCACACTGTACACTTTAAACTTACACAATATTGTTTGCCCTTATAACTCAATAAAGCTAGGAACAAAGATATTTATCAAAGGAGACTTTCTAAATAAAAGTGAGACCATTTTCTACCCCCATTCTCTTATTCTGTACACTTAGAAACATGGATTTTATATGTTACACGCCACAACTGGCACTGCTTCCAGAATGTTTTTTGTTTGTTTGTTCGTTTTTTCATGAATTCTTTTTTTTTGGGGGGTGGGGGGATGTACATTTCACAGATATGGTGAGATAGTTCTTTCCTTTAATTCTTTCTTAGCCTGAGTGTGTGTGTGTTTTAAATGAAAGTCAATAAATATTCTTAGAACAATAAGTACTGATGGAAGAATAGAATACTGTATTTTATTCTTCTAAAAATGTACATGTAGTTCTTCAGTCTCTGAATCAAGGGCAGAAAATGAAGGAAAAATAATATGCCTTCTTCCCTTCTTCTAGCCCAGTGGGTTGACTCCATTTCTGATGGCAAAATATGCACTGGAAACCAGCTGTACTTCTTAGGTCACTGCTATAATTAGAAAATCTTCCAGGTTCTGGCAAAATCCAACTCACAATTAGCTTTCAGTGTTTTCAGGAGACTAAGAGAAATTAAAATACCTGCCCAAACTACAAACTGATATATGCAAGAGCCAAAATGATTACACACACACACACACACACATCAAATTCCATTTAATGCTTTTCTACTGAACTGACTGTTTAAGCAAAATCTGGGGATACTGTCCAATGACATTAGTATCACTCCCCATTCCACATTTCACTGTCATGTTGCAGCTGATGTGATTCCACATCTTCTGATTACATTCCCAGGTCTCAGCCACCACAGATATCTACAGATCACCTTCTTTTCCTAACTCTTGTCTACCATCTGGTTAAACCGGGTGCCCTCCCCCTGGACCCTAGCTGTGTGTGTTCTGCTATGAGAGATTGTGAGCAACTGGGTGATGGATAGCAGCAACCTCAGTCAAAAGAAAAGACCACACATGTCTGCACAACTGAAATCTGTCATGAGTTTGTTCATATGCTGTATGAGAATATGTCTCTTTCTAAAATATTTGCATGTTTTACTTTTATCTCGTTGTGTGAGGGCTCTAGACTTACAGAGTGTGGAGCAGCTTATAAAGTCAGAAATATTCTTGTTTAATCTCAAATAATTTAATTGCATTAATTTTATGTAAATTTTTTAAGCCACAATAATATTATTCATAGCATTAAGTCCAATTGCTCTGCGTGTCCCAGGCCACCATTACCTGCTTTTTACCATAGAGCATTTTACTATGGGTCTTGTAAGTCTTATAGATCCTGAAACTTCCAAGGACTGGAAATAGCAAATAAAAACTTGGGGGGCATTATGTCAGCCAAGTCATTATTTTACTTGGAAAATCTAACTTAGTCAAACCAAATAGCACTATAAGACGGAGCCCATGTGTATTCAACTGCCAAAAAAGTGTGTTTGTTTTAAACAGCTTTTATTTCCTCTAGTAACACTCCTGGAATATCACTTACAGTATACTCACTTTTTTGATTGTAGAATTTTTAGTTTTGAATGTTTTGAAGGTATCTATAACTAATTCATCCTCTGAGCATATTGATTAAATTCAATTACCTTTCATAGTTCTAAGGAAAGGGGGAAAAAATCAGTTACTCTAGAGTACTGCACAAAGAAAATGACTTCAAGTGAAAACAGAGTTAAAAGTAACCAAATGCTTTCTGTAAACTTATTGCCAGTGAATTTTAATATACTCTAGGACAAATCATCCGGTTCTTAAAATGGTGTGCACAAACATTTTTCTCCCTTTAGTAATTATCTTATATTTTCCCAGCAATTTAACATGGATAATATATAAAAGCAACACACTTGTCCATAATGCTTTACTATCTTTAAAAAGAATGGACTGCAACAGCTCGTTCTCAGACCTGTTCATAAAGAAGGGAAATGCTATGGGTCAATTTAACAAGCATTTAATGCTAATTAATTAATCCAGCAATGATTATGCAGTGGGGATTCTATGCCAGGCCTATCTGTAGAACTCTAGAGAGTCAACAATGAAGGGGCAGATAATGTGAGCCCATTGACAATGGGGTGAGGTCAGAGTATCGATGATGTTGAGATGCTAAGGAATAAATACAGGTATTTCTAATAGGCAAAAAGCATAGATCTGGGCCCACTGGTGCATACAGATATGCAATACACATTTTTATTTATTTATTTTGACTCAGAGCAGCTCACAAAGCCATAGGGTAAACTAAGTTTGCACCTTAGTTGAAGAAGATTGGACTTTTTCCCCTAGTATATCTTATCTCCCACCAGCAGGAAAAAAAAGCCATATTTCCAGAACCTAGCCAATAAACAGATATCATTTTTTGTTGTTGTCTTGGCCTCACATTGTCAGTATTTTGCAGAAATTCTAGAAGAATAGATGGTAAATGGTGTAAAGGGGAGGAAATTATATTAGTGTGTTGGTGTATCTTTCTCAGAAAGCTAATTATCATATTGCATTCTGGTGTGGTTTTCTACAGGATAATTTTAATGCCCTGTCAGAGAGCAATTTGTTTAAAGGGGTTTGGTGTTTCTGGTATTGATCACCAGCAAGAAGTTTGGGAGCTGCATTCATTTCCTATTGCTGCTGTAACGAATTACCACAAATTTAGCAGTCTAAAAAAAATAAATAAATAACAGAAATGTATTATCTTACAGTTCAAGAGGTAAAGTATCTGAAATGGATCTGACTGGGCTAAAAGCAAGATGTCAGCAGTGCTGCATTCCTTCTGAAGGAACTAAGGGACAAACTGCTCCTTGTCTTTTCTAGCTTCTAGAGCAAACTTGTCCAACCTGCAGCCTGAAAGCCAAATGAAGCAGAGGACGGCTTTGAATGAAGCCCCACACAAACTCTTAAACTTTTCTTAAAACATTGTGTAATTTGTTTGCAATTTGTTTTTAAGCTTATCAGTTATCGTTAGTGTATTTTACATGTGGCCCAAGACAAGTCTTCTTCCAATGTGGTCTAAGGAAGCCAAAAGGTTGGACACCCTTGTTCTACAGATAAAACTGCTGCATCTCTTAGTTTGTGGACATTTCCTCCAACTTCAAAGCAAGTAACACAGCCTGTTTAAATCTCTCTCTGACTCTGATCTGCTCTTCCGCCTGTCTTCTAATTTAAAAGACCCTCTTGAGTTTTGGGATTAAGTTAAGGTGCTACAAGATAATCTCCTGATCTTTAGTCAACTGATTAGTAAATTTACTTATATTTACAACTTTAATTTTCCCACTGCCATGTAACCCAACATATTTAGAGGTTCTGCCACTAGGACATGAACATCTTTGAGAAGCCTCAACTCTGCCTACCACAGAGATTTGACCAACAACCTCTGGATCCTCTTCTCTTGACTGTGAACTTCAACTGGCTTTGGCAACTTGCAGGTTCTATACAAGCACTTTTGCTCAGGGGTGGCTGGTCTACAAGCCATGTAAAGGGACCCTGCCTGGATCATGAAATAAAGAGAAGTTAGATTTATTCTGATACTTTTTTGGAATAGTTACCTTTTGTCTGAACCCTCAGCAACGTCTTGTCTATCTCCTTCCTCATTGTACCAGTGATGTTTGCAAGCAGTAAGAAAATAGCTGTGAGTTCTCCTGGGAAAATAGTAGCACCTTGAAGTCTAAGTGGCATTGATTTCCATTTTTGATTGACCAAATGAGCACAATTACAAGGGTGTGGCTGCTCTGAAAAGGGTGGTATGAGAGAAGTAGCAGAGAAAGTCATCATCATTTGAAGGTTGTGGGAGAGCTCTTTGCAGAAGTCACACTGAAGCTGAGGATTTAAGGGTGAGTTGAAGTTGGCGACAACAGCAACATCAGTGAAGACAGGCCTTTCACCAGAGTGATCTGCATCTCAGTGACAGAAATTAGATCTGAGTTTCAGAGAAAAGGGAGAATAATGGAAAGGAATAAGTGATTTTTCTCACTGGAGGGGATGGGAGTTGGGATATATGCTCATTTTTATATTAAAATTGTAGCTTTATTTTGAACTCCTAGCTGTTAATACTATACAGGAAGATGATTTTCATAACCAGCAAGTATTTTGACCTGTCAATGACTGCTTTTTAAATTGATGCTCCCAAATGTTAAACCTGTTTTTGAACTAAATTGAATTGTTACTTTAAAGGCATATCTAGTAATCCTCTTTTAATCAGATTCAAGCTGTGTTGGAATTTTATGTAAGATATCAGCAGCTCTTTAATATTACCTGCTCACGTGTGTTTCAATTGCTACATAGCCACAGCCTCTTTACTTGATTCTCATAAGTCTTGCATGGTCTCACTGATCCTCAGACTCCAATTTCCTTCCTGTCCTTGGGATGTGTCTTATTTTGAAGATATGACAACCACTCTGACTCCACTCTTTCAGGGCAAGAGCAAAAAAAAAAAAAGTAGTATTTCAAGATTTCTCCACATTTGGTTTGCCTCACATAACATCTCACTGCAATAACTTGTAGCTTCAAAAATAAGTACATCTTATTAATATAAAGTATGAAAACACCAGGAAATATAGACTATTTATAAATGTAAGGACTCAGGCACTTGGTCATGTTCCTGAGAATGTTAACATTCAGTAGTACAACAACAAAAATCAGAACTTAAAACCAGAAGTTCATACAAAATAAAACTTCATGTTACTGTGTGTGATCTCATCAGATCTATGATCTGTGTTCTCCATTATGTGGCGTCAGTAAGCTCCTTCTCCTGTAGTTTTCTGTCATTACAAGGGGCTTATATTGAAGTAGCTCTGAATCTTCACTGCACCCTTACTCTTGTGAGGATGAACAAATCAATAAGTCAGGAAGAAAATAGGTTAGAGCCCAGTCAACCACCCATTCAACTTTAGAACCTGGCCTCCAAGAAGTGCGAATCTTGGTCCATTTTGGTACCTAAATGCCAAGATTAATGGCAAAGACTCATCATGGGACCAGGGCGGGGGTGCTACCCGTGACAGGTAAACCCTGATTCTGAGGGGTGGTCTTATTTTATCACACAGTGAACCATGCTCTCCAACAGCTCCAACAATTGTGTAAATGGTATCTTTATCTCCATCTGGCAAACTCATTTACATATTCCTTAATTGGTTGGATGGGAGACAGGAGTACCATTTATTGAGACCCTTCAAAACATTGTAGGAATGATGTGGGAATTGCACATGTGATGCTTAAGCTCCACAGAACTGGGTTCCTTATTCTTGTTTTGCAATTAAGAAGTTGTATGTTCTCAGGTAAACTATTTAGGTTCCCTGAGCCCATTTTTCAGTCACTAAACTGAGAGAAGTGGGCTAGATTCCAAGAAGAGAAGTGGAGGAAGGGCCAGTGGAGGAGAAGCAACTTGGGAGTTCCCACATCTGTTTTAACAAGGGCAGCCTTACCTCTAGCACATACTGACCTTTCCAATAGGACTTTACAACTAAATATGTGAAAAACATTCCATTAGGTGATTTTTAATATTTCTTTCATCTCTGATACAGTGTGGCTCCATGTAAACTACAGAAGTGAAAATGAGTTATGCAGGCTTGGGAACAAAAACAGACCTAAGTTTGGATTTTAACTCTAACATACACAATGACATTGGACAAAGTTCACAACAGAGTTGTTGGATGAGTAGATGATATACATGATAGATATAGATAAATGGATAGATAGATAGATAGATGATAGATAGATAGATGGATGGATAGTTGTAGATAGGTGATAGATGATAGATAGATAGATAGATGATAAATGATAAATAGAGAAATTAGATAGATGATAGATTGATAGATGATAGAGACATGCCATTGTTGTTTACATGAAAGTGAGTAGCATATAGGCAATTCCTGAAATCAGAGATTATTCAATTACTATGAAGTCATTCCTGTTCTCCCCCTTTCCATATTTCAAAGAGTAAGCCTGTACAATGATAACTTCAAATATGCATAGAGTGCTGTAAGCTCTTTTTACACATGCCTTGTCTCATTTAATTCAGACGATTTTCCAGTGTAAGTCCACATTAATTTTCTCCTCTTTAAAGTGAGGAAGCCAGCTCAATGGTCTGCTCAAGGTCACATAGCTAATAAATGACAGCCTTGAGGTTTGAACCTGGGCTCTCCAATGCTGAGTCTGTGCCCCTAGACTAATAAGCCAGCTCCGGATGAGTCATCCATACTCAGTTTCACCTATCATCATCACTTTTTCTGGTTCAACTCACCCATGCGCCTCCTGTAAAATGAAATTGGCAATTGTTTATGGCATCGGCTGTGGGTTGTTATGTCAACTCATCTACTGAGGCAGCCATTGTGAAATAGCATGTGTGGTGACCCCTCATTGTGAAGTCTAACACTTATGCCATACTTGTCATTGTTAACATTAATACCTGCCCTGCTACTCCTTAAATAAATTTTGCAAGTATTCACATCAAAGTATTTGCTTTCAAAGCAACCTGACTTCCAAATATAGGGAAATTACAGACTAAAAACTATTCCTTTCTCTGCATAAACACAATTCTTAATTTTTTATTCTAAGTGAAATACTATTTAAAACCAATTAAATTTCTTAGAGAGTTCTAGATAGCCAATATTTTAAAAGATGCTGTCTAGAGATAATCTTTGTTGATTTGGTTCAAATAAGCCAAATGCCACCAATAATAAAACCGTGTCCTTTCATTGTTTTTTCTAATTTCTTCCCATATAACAGTATTTTCTAAGTAAAAAATTGAACAATCAGAGAAGCTCTGACTTCTTTAATGATATTTTTTTTATTACTGGTCTGCTACAAATACAGTTCTTTGTAAAAAAAAAATACATATATAGATATGGATATATTTCCTTGAACTTATAGTTTCTTTTTACTTACCCCAATTTCCAACTAATTTCACTCACCTTTCTTATGCTTTCTCTTCTTTCTCAAACCACCTGTAGAAAACAACTAATAAGCCAATAAACAACAATAAAAACAAACAAAAAAACAGTACATACCCATAGGGCTGACAGAAAAATAAATGAGGGTTATATATGACCCGTTACCTTTTAAACTTGTATTAATGTGTACCCCTCTTCCTTTCACACCCTGCATTCAGTCCTAACTCAACTCCTGTCATCTAAACCTTAAAAAGTTATCTAGAGTTTCATGGGGTCTCAGTTCTATTCTTTGACCACACCCACCATAAAAGATAAGGCCATCCTCATTGCTCTTTCTGCATTTGACTTTGTCAACAGCTTTAACCCAACATAGTAGACAAGGTGACAGTCTTATAAGGTAAACCACATAGTGTCTTTCTTTGGCTCTGAACCCAGCAATGACAGCCAGCCTCACTCAGTCTAATAGCCAAAATCCTACCAATGGGGGAAAGCCGGGACGGCTCAGCGGGTTGAGCGCTCGCTTTGAGGCCATGAGGACCGAGGATCGAATCCCGGCTCCGGCCCAGGCAGGACCCACGTGCTGAACTGGGGAGTTCCCACAGTTTGGTTCTCTAACTGTCTCTGTCTCTATCTCTCTCTCTATCTGTCAAAAAGTAAAATAGAAATAACTATGCACTG
>PVKE010024258.1:0-23951 GCA_004027555.1 Craseonycteris thonglongyai | reverse complement strand
TAACTACGCGAATAAAAATAAATAAGAAAGTCTTATTTCTGTAGTTTGTTTCATTTCCAAATATAATTTTAAGTTTCTTAACAATCTAGGATAATACTAAGTGCTATTATTCAAACTGCAATTTGAGACATCAAAGCATTAAGACATATCAAGCATAAGGTAAATAGAGTATGGGTCCAGTTCATTTAATTAACTCAGATGTTAGCATACAATTCTGATAAAATCAGAGAGTTCAAAATAAAAGCTACTTACACATGAATTTGTTTATATCAATGTAGTGGTCAAGCTTATTTAGTTAGAGCTATTAGATCTTTATTTTCTTAATGAAAAGATTACACACTGCAAAAAGATCTTTACTAGCTAATAATTCATATGAAAAATGCTTAAGATAATCAAATTTACTAAAAAATTAGTATTATATGATTATTTCTAATAGTTTAAAATATTGAGTTACAAAACATTATTTATCTGTAAAATTATATCAAATATATTGGCTTAGCACATTGATAATTTGAAAGCTAAAGTTAGGAAAACACTCTAACAATTTATTTCCAATATGTTTTCAAACAGCTATTATTGAGAATTAGAAGAGTCAAAATTGTTAGAGGTAATATTGACTTCATTTTAAAAATTTGACCATAGTGTTCATATAATTACAGTCTACTTTTTCTAGAATAAATGTCTAAAATGTCATAGCTACATTTTGAAACAACTCATATTCTATTAACGAACCAAAAATTATTTGTATATGTGTAGGCATATATATTTAATTTATCTTTTATTATACATAAAAAAAAATGTTTCAAGTGTTCTCTTCCATTAGTTAAGCTGAGGTAAGAAAGTAGCTTGAACAACCTGGAGATATATTTCTTACTCCTCTTCACCACTGAGGACTGTGAGCCTTGCTCCAGGCCACCAACCCTTGAAATGGAAGTATGTTTTTACTCAAAGACAACTCACTTCGCACTACATTGCACAACTGTCAAAAATACATCAAATAATAGCCCTCAGGATACTCCCCCCCAAAAGAAAATTCCCTGTGGGAAAATAAATTAATTAATAATGTTAAACTACCATATCAACTATTCTAAAGTAAGTTTCTTAACATTTGAACATCTCTAAAGTTAAGATGTACTTTAAAGATTTATTTTTATTGTTTCCTTTTTTTTGTTGTTTTTTGACAGAGAGAGTGAGAGAGAGAGAATGGGGAGTACCCAGGGCAGTCTCCATAGATGTGCCTCATTATTTTTAGATACAGTTTCATTCCACAGGTGGGTGGGGGGACAAGCAGGACGTGGCCAGGAACCTTCTGCATGGGAAGCTCGCCCCGGCAAGAACTGAACTGGCAGTACATCTCAGTTCAACATATGGTTCCCACAGGCCAGGGCCAGGATTCAATCCTCAGACCCCAGGGATGCAAGATGAGCACTCAACCCTCTGAGCCATCCCAGCATCCCCAAGATGTATTTTAAAATCAGTTAAGTATTTAGTAATCAAGAACATATAACAGTACTTCTCAAACTAGCTATGGAGAACGACTAATGTTTGTTTGTTTGTTTGTTTGTTTGCTCCTGGTTATTTGTATATCTCTACCCTATTCCATGAGATTCCACAATTCATACATGTGGATTTACAAGTAAGGCAAATTACTATTAGCACTTCTAAATGCTTCTTTCAAACTCTTTTAATGCATATTGTAACGGTTTGTGAACCACATTTTCAAGAGCATTGTGTTAGAATCAATAAAATGTGGTATAATCAAAGTTTATTGCATATTATATTGAATCCCTTTTAATCAATATTTTATAACATATGATTTTGAATCACAATTAATAAATATATTTTCTTAAATTAGGACAAGTAGTAAAATTGACCACTTTCTTTGCCAGAAATAAATTAAATAGCTGAGTGCAGGGATCAAGAAGAAAGAGAATGAATACTGAGTAATCCACCAATTTGAAAAAATGGTTCACGAATCATCAAGAAATAGTTGTGTCAGTCAAATGAAATATTTCTTGCTTCCAAGTACAGTCATTTAGTATCTCTTGCTATCCTGGGTTACTTTCTTGAGTTATTTTGCCATTGGTGGAACACTTGATTTTCTTCTATAGTAAAATGTATGTGTGAAAAATGATTTGGTCAATCATTGAAAATAAACTATAATTGATGGCAAAGCTTCCTAATGTTAAAGCTGAATAACATATGGCATAAAAAAAATATGTCCTATCTCACTCTGTACTAAATAACACCATATAAAAATTAAAAGGTTCTGAAAATAAAAAGTGAAATATAACAAGTCAGGCAGGAAATGTATTTAGAGATAGATTAATGTCAAAAACATAAGTAAAAGCCAAACTTAGATAATTAATTAGAAGATCTTTCAGCTTTTAAATGATTATTCCTTTATCGTACATTTTTACTATAACTTCTTGCAAATAATGTGTTCTTAAAATTCCTTTGTATGAGGAGACTCAAAATACTGTGCAAGTTCTCTTTATTGAAATAGTTTAGGATCAGAAACTGGTATAAATGGAGATTTAACTGCTTTCTCAAAGAAATAGTCTTATTAACACCTGTGTGCTCTCCACAGCCCTTTGGTTCTCTGTAGATGCTCAATCTATTTTCTTGTTGACCTCTGAATGAATGACAAAGAGAGATACCTTCAAGGAAAATGAAAGAACACATCATATACCCTCATTGCTCCATCTCTACATGAACGTGACTTGTACCAATCACACAGAAGAAAAGATACAACCCTTTCTATCCAGGAGAGAGCAAATGAATTCCAATCCTAGCAACCTGGTCAAAACAAAGGTGGGATTCCCTATAATGTATCTCTTACCACATCAGGCACCAATGTTGAATAGTAGCATCTTCTACATTTTAGAAATGACATACATTGATTGCCCTGATTGGCTAATAGGAAGCCCAGTTATATCTACAAGGTAGTGTAACACACAGCTAGGAATGTGCTCTGGAGGCTCATTATTTAATTAAGAGTATGAATTACAAGAGCACTAAATGCAATGAAGCAGCACAATTTGCAAAGGATCCAAATTTATGGTTTTCATTAATTAACATAAAGCCATGTAGGCAAGTGAAATCAAGTGATCTGTTCAGCTATTAGAATTTTGAGAGTTAATTAATATAATAGCACAGATCATTGAACTTAGAAATTATGAGTCACATATAGAATTTTAAAGAGTATCATGATGATGTATAATTACAATATACTCCTCTGCTCTTTCAAATTGTATTCTTTTGAAGCTTGGTTCCTTAATTCAAGATCAGACAGGGCTAAACCCATATGAAGAAAAAACAGAAAGTTTGTGAATTCAATTGTGCAAACTCTTCTACTAAGCGATTTACTTATTTACTTAATCAGCTGTGATAATTACAGACCATTAGTGTCTATTAATAAATAAAACTATTTGCATTTTACAATGTCCTTGAATTTTAGATATCTCAAATTTCTCACTAGGGACAGAAACAACTGTTCCTATGATCACAGCTTAAAATGCAGTGAAGCATATTCTCATTTATCCTCTGGAACTAAGGTAAACATGAGAAAAACTGAAGGCTGTGTAAATCCCTTCGCTGCCATTCTATACTTCCTGTGTACTCCACGCTCACCCCTCATTGGGCTTCTTAATTTAAGAGCTCTAGAGCATCCAGAGCTATTGTTCCTCTTCATTTGAGTGAAGAGCTGTGTAAATAAAAGTCAATTCTTGCCACGTCCATGGAATATAACTTGTTGAAAACAGATATGCACTGTAACCTCAATAGCATTTTCTATGGGGTCTTATATCTTAGTACATTTTATTATTTTCCATATTAATTTATATTAATTTGAGCTGTACAGCATAGTGGTTAGACATTTGTATAATTTAAGAAGTAATCCTCCTGACTAGCCTACTACCCACCTGGCACTATACACAGATATTACCATATTATTGACTGTATTCCCTATTCTTTACTTTATATCCCCATGACTATTTTATAACTACCAATTTGTACTTCTTAATCCCTTCACTTTCTTCACCCTGCTCCCCAATCCTCTTCCATCTCTCACCCCAACAATTGTAGTACCCATCTGACATCATACTTAGTTATTACAATATTATTGACTATATTCCTTATGCAGCCTGGGTATCTGTCAGTGGAAGAATGTATAAAGAAGAGGTGATACATATATAGAATGGAGTAGTCTTCAGCCATGGAAGGAAATGGGTTCTTGTCATCTGGAACTGTAAGGATAGACCTCGAGGGTATTAAGACGAGTAGAGTGTCAGACAAAGAAAGACAGATGCGCCGTGATTTTACTTATATGTGATTTTACTTATATGTGAAATCTAAAGAACAAAATAAACAATTAAAACAGAAACAAACATATATAGAGAAAACATTTTGATGGTTGCAGGATGGGAGGGGGGTTGAGGATATGGGTAAAAAAGGAGAAGGGATTAAGAAGTACAAATTGGTTATTATAAAATAGTTATCTTAGTACACCTTAAATCACAGAGGGAAAATCTTGTACTTACAGTCAGGACATCAAGGGTCTGAAAAGCATTTTCTCTACATAAGCACAAATTTATATATTTACTTGACAATTATTAATATAATAATGAGTATTTTAGTATCTAAGATGTGCCATATAAGTTACTATTGCTTTATATATAATAGATTAGCTCATCATTGGTGAAAATAATCTTGAAAGGTAGGTTTTCACTTTATAAAATGAGAAAACTCTTATGGGTAAATTGTGTCCTCCAAAATTCACATGTTGAAATCCTATCCCCCAATATTGTAGAATGTGACTGTATTTGTAGATAGGAACTTTAAAGTGGTAAAGTAAGGTAAAATGAGGCTACATGGGTGGGCCCTAATCCAGTAGGACCAGTATCCCTACAAGAAGGAGAAATTCGGACATAGACATTATGTCAGCCCTCTGAGGACTCAGTGAGAGTGCATTCATTCGCAAGCCTAGGAGAGAAACCTCAAGAAATCAAACCTGCTGACACCTTGATCCTGGACTTTCAGCCTTCAGAACTGTGAGGCAGCAATTTTCTGTCCTTTAAGCCACCACGTCCGTGGTGTTTTGTTATGGCATCCTGTGCAGACTAATATAGAAATGGTGATTTTGATACAGTAACTCTTAATTGTAATAGCTGGGTATTTTACTTTACCTGGATTATTAATATTACTAATGTGTAAAACATCTAGGATATGGATGGGAAAGATGTAAATCTATTCTTCTCTGCTCAAAGAACAAGCTCTTTTCAGCACTGTAGAGATTAAAAAAAAAAAAGATTGTCAAGAGAAAATCTGCACAAACACAGGATATTAAAACATAAAAATACTCTACTTTGAATGCAGTGATGCACTATGGGTGAAGATTGGGCCATCCCCTTACACTCCCCACAATGACCCTCTCTCCTCAGTGGAAGTTCAGAAGGAATCCATTTGAGAAATCATTGCTGTCACTCCAGGAGGCATTGCCAGATTTGAGCTTTTCAATATTAAAGATTTTCTGTAAGAAGCTGTATTTTCTTCCCAATCAATAACAATGTAAGCAGAAA
This sequence comes from Craseonycteris thonglongyai, assembly GCA_004027555.1. NCBI lineage: Eukaryota > Metazoa > Chordata > Mammalia > Chiroptera > Craseonycteridae > Craseonycteris > Craseonycteris thonglongyai. Next base: position 18,372 of record PVKE010024258.1, on the reverse strand, counting down.
CATACCAATATGCCTAAGAACTTTCTAAGAGCTTGAAGTGTCCAAAGTTATAATACACTCCTAGGAATGGCTGAGTTTCCTGCTCAAGCATAGCTGAGATGATAGAGCACCTGGCAAGGTTGTTTTTGAGGGTGTTAAATGTCTTATCTGCTCCAAGGATTAAAAACTGGATTTGCAAAATTTTTTCAGTTCTACAGAGCCACTTTCAAAAATGAGAAAGGACTCAACAGAGAAATGCTTGGTACTAAGCACCACCGATTACGCATCTTTATGCATTTTTACTCAGCTAAAATTGTCTGTGTTTGGGAAGATACTCCCTAAGAGCTAGCTAGCTAGCAAAAACGGCAGAAAGCCCTCACAATCAGCATTTTTAGCAGCATTATTGAAGTATAAATAATATACAACAAACCACTCATATTTAAAGTGTGCAATTTGGTAAGTTCTGACATATGCATGTACTCCTGAAACCACCATCAAAATCAATGTAATAAACGTATTCATTACTGCCAAAGTTTCCTAGTGCCTTTTTATAATTTCTCCTTCAAATCCTGCTCCATCATTATCCTATCCCTACCCCTGTCAGCTCCACCATGCAAAAACTGATCTAATTTCTGTGACTAAATAGTAATTTGCTTTTCCTCTAATTCTACATACTGAAATCATGCAGTATGTTCTTTTTTTTGTTTGGCTTCCTTCATTCAGCATAATTATGTTGCTATTCATCCGTTATGTGTAGTAATTGTTCATTCTTTTGTATTGCTGAGTAATGTTGCATTGTATGAATATATTTATCAGCTCATCTGTTGATGAACTTTATTTTTTATCTATTTAATTTTTTCCAGTTGTGGATATAGTGAGTAAAGCTGTCAAGAAGTTTAATGCAAAAATCTTTGTAAGAACATATAATACGTATGCTTTCATTTTTGGGGAGGTAAAGGTCCAGGAAAATGGCTGTGTAACATGGTAAGTATGACTTTAAATTTTTAAGAAACTGCTAAACTGTTTGCAAAATGATTGTATGATTTTACATTTCCATCAACAGCATATGAAAGTTCCAGGTCCTCCAAATTCTTGCCAACATTGTGTCTTTTTAATTGCAGACATTCTAGACGATATGTAGTGATATTTCCTCGTGATTTTAATTTGCATTTCTCGAATAACTTATGTTGATTATCTTTTCATGTGCTTATTTGCCATCTGCATGTCTTTCTATCATGATGTGTCTGTTAAATCTTTTGCCAGTTTTTAGAATTAGGTTGTTTTCTTATTGTTGATTTTGAGAGGCGTTTATGTATTTAGGATACATATTCTTTATGAGACGTATGTTTGCAAAGATATCCTGTAGTTTGGAGACATCTTTTCATTCTGTTAACAGTGTCTTTCTGATAGTAAAAGTTTTTATTTTGATGAAGTCTAGTGTATCTTTTTATTTTTTATTTTATTTTATTTTTTTAGAATTTTGCTTTTGGTGTCTTCATAAAGATTTTCTCCTATGATTTCTTTAGAAAATTTTATAGTTTTCATTTTACACTTAGATCTATAATTCATTTGAATTATTTTTTTCTTTTATATTCATTTTTGTTGCATATAGAAATCCAATAGTTCCTGTATCATTTGTTAAACACAAACAAAAACAAAACTATCCTATATTCACTGAATTGGCTTTGCAGTTGTGTAGAAAATCAGCTCCCTATGTATAGGCATATTTCTGGGTTCTCTTTTCTGTTCCAGATATTAATCTATCTTTATAGTAATACCATACCACCTTAATTATTATAAATTTGTAATAAATCTTGATATCAGATAATGTTAGTTCTCCAGGTTGTCTTCCATTGCAAAGCTGTTTGGTTCTTCTAGGTCCTTCACATTTCCATATGACTTTAGAATATATTAGTCAATTTCTACCAAGACAAAAAAAAGACAGAGAGAGAGAGAAGTCCTGCTGGGATTTTGATGGGGATTTCACTGAGTTTATAGATCAGTTTGAGGAGAACTGACTTCTTAACAGTATTGTGTCTCCTGAAACAGAAACACGACAAGCATCTCCCATTTGTTTAGGTTTTTCATTTCTGCAAGCAATGTTTTGTAGTTTTCAGTGTGTGATTCTTTTACAACTATTGTCAGATTCATTATAAACCATTTCTTAATTTTACATTCATTTATATGTAGAAATGTATTTAACTTTTGAATATCTTATATCCTATGAACTTGCTAAACTCACTTTTTAGTTCTAGTATCTTTTTCATAGATTCTATCAAATTTTCTATGTAGACCACAAGACCAGTTACAAAGACAGTTTTACTTCTTTTCCAATCAAGACAACTTTTATTTACATTTCTTGCCTGATTTAACTAGATATAACCTCTATAGATGTTGAATAGAAGTGGCGAGGGGAAGCCAGGATGGCTCAGTGGGTTAAGCACTCACGTTGCAGCCCTGGGGACTGAGGATCGAATCCTGGCCCCGGCCCGTGCGGACCCATATGCTGAACTGGGGACTTCCCCCAGTTCGGTTCTCACTGGGGTGAGACCCCGGCCCAGTTCCTGCCCTGTGCAGCCCCACACCCAACCTATGGAACAAAACTATGTGGAAAAACCAATGATGTGCATCTATGGAGACTGTTCTGGGCCCTCCCCCTTCTCTCTGTCTCTGTCTCTGTCAAAAAAAAAAAGGAGTGGCGAGAGGGATGCTGTGATAGCTCAACAGGTTAAGTGCTTCCCTTGCATCTGAGAGGTCCAGGGATCTAATTCTGGCCCTGGCCTGTGCAAACCCACATGCTGAGCTGCGGCGCAACTGGTAACTGCCGAGCCCCATGGTATAGGTCAGGGGTGACAAACCTATGGCACACGTGCCCAAAGTGGCACGCGGAGCAATTATTTCGGCACACGGAGCTGCGAATACCATTTAAAAATTATTGTTTATGCTCTTATAGACTAAAAATAATCAATACCTCTATCTCACTCGATGGGTTGGCACGCGAGTCGAGCGAGTATACTCTTATTTCATAAACTTTGGCATTCTATCGCCAAAAGGTTCGCCACCCCTGGATAGTTTCTCATCTCCCAGGTGGGAGGCCCCCAGTTCAGTGCCCTCCCCACGCAGCCCCACAGCCACCTGTGTGGAATGAAACCATGTCACAATTAATGATGTACAACTATGAGGACTGCTTTGGGCCCTCCCCCCTTCTCTCTTTCTCTCTCTCCCTCTCTCTCTCTCACCTTCTCTCAAACAATAAAATAAATCTTTCTTTTTTTTAATCTTAAAAAAAAGAAGTGATGAGAATACATATTCCCATCTTTACCAGGAGAATATGTAGGTTTTTTATTTCACTATTAATTATGATGGTAGCAGTATGTTTCTTGTAGATACCCTAAGGAGCTTCTCTTCTATTCCTACTTTGCTCAGAGTTTTACAAAAAGCAATATTGGGGATTTTTCAAATGCTTTTGGGGCATCTATTTAGATAACATGTTTTATTTTTCAGTTTGCCAGTATGGTGTACCACATTACATTACAATCCTGGGATAAACCTCACTTGGTCATTATGTGTTATCTTCTTTTTAATATATTGTTGGATTAGATATTCTATAACTTTTATTTAGAATTTTGTATCAGTGTTCATAAAGAATATTAGTTCTCATGTTTGATTGATTTTGTTTGTTTCTTGGAATGTCTTTGTCTACTTTGGTATCAGGACAATGCTCGTCAGAGTGAATTGAAATTTATCCTTGAAATTTTATGGAAATTCGTGCAGACTTATTATTATTTCCTCCTTAAATGACTGGCAGCATTCTCCAGTAAAAGCCTAGAATTTTCTTTGTTGGCAGATTTTAACTACAAATTCACTTTCTTTATATATAAAGGACCTCTTCAAGTTATTGATTTCTCTTGAGTGAGCTGTGGTAATTTATGTCTTTCAATGAATATGACCATTATATATAAGTTGTTGAATTTATTGGCATAAAGTTATTCATAATACTCTTACTGTACTTTTAATGGATATAGAATCTGCAGTAATGTTACCTCTTTCATTTCTGATGTTAGTAATTACATCTTTTTCATTATCAGTCTGGTGAGGAGTTATCAATATCATTGATTTTTTTAAAGGACTAGATTTTGGTTTCATTGATTTTCTCTATTGTTTTCCTGTTTTCTATTTTACAGACTTCCGCTCTGATTTTAGTATTTCCTTTTCCTGCTTACTTTGGGTTTACTAATTGTACTTCTTTTTTAGTTTCTAAAATTGTAAGCTAAGGTCACTGACTAGAGAATTTTTTCATTTCCAATATAGCACTTAGTGCTAAAACTTTCTCCTTAAGTATTGCTTTTGCAGCATCCCACAAATTCTGATTATATTGTGTATTTATTTGCACTTAATTCAAACTACTTTTTATTTCCATTTTTTATTTCTCCTTTGACCTACCGGTATGTATTATTTATAAGTGCATTATAATCAATTTTCAGATATTAGGTGGATTTTCCAAATATTTTTCTGTTACTGATTTTACATTTAATTCCATTACTGTCAAAGAACATATTTGTATAACATGAATCCTCTTAAATTTACTGAGATTTGTTTAATGGCCCAAATATGGCCTACATTGGTCATTGTTCTGAGTCACTTGAAACGATCAATTACTTGGTAAGAGTTTGATTGTTCAGGTCTTAGATGGATTCAGAGCACTTTTTTTTCTAAAGTTTATTATTTCCCACTATTATTTTATCCAATAATCTGTTAATTATAAATTTTTTTCAATGCAGTTGGTAGATCCAGGCTCTTTACTCTGTGTGCATCAGGCACTCTTCCTTATAAACATATCAGATGATTCTTTTCCCAAAGACCGTGGTGGTCAGTATTCTAACTTGAGTTGGGAGTGTTGTCCTCTGAACAAGCTCACACTTGTATAGTTGTGTCCCCTTTCTAGTCCTCTGTCCTAGGATAGTCTCCCCGGAATCTCAGTTCTGTCTTCTTGATCCAGGGTGTCTGATGGACTCTAACTGGGTTCCTCCCCCATATGCAATGGCCTGGAAGCTCTTTTAGAGCTATAAACTGAGACAGTTAGAGGCAACACCTCTTTTGTGTTGTCTCTCAGATTACTAACCTTCATGACTTGATGTAGTGTCTTCAAATCACTGTTTCACATATTTTATCAATTTTTGTCAGGTTGGTTCAAAGAGAACCCCCAAATCCAGTTTCTGCTATTCTGTCTTGATCAAAAGTGTAAGTCTCTCAAATTAACATTTTAAAATGGCTTAAAATTCATTTATCCTTAGGGGAATTATTTATTACATAATATAGGTCTGGCAGACAAACACCCATTTTTATGAACTGGTCATCTATACCAAATCTTTTATTACAGAATCATAAACATGTAGTCCTGTAACATAACAGCTTCACTGCTCTCACTTGCTATTCCCTTGTCAGTGGATGGGCCATTTTACTTCAGGGAACATGGAACACGAAGGTTACTAAGGTTACTAAGACAAGTACATTTATACTACTTTAAAGAAGATGTTACTTCTACAAGACCCTGTATAGTGCTACTTATTATATGGACAGCAATGATTCTTTTTTACTTATTTAGTTGTAGTTTTGCATAGAGACGATCAAGTAAGATGAATTTGAGCATGAAGCTTTGCAGTGTTAGACAAAGCATTAAACTGAGATGGAATCAGTACTAGGTTTTACTATGAATATGTAATACCTTAAGCAATTAACAACTTAAAGTCAGTTTGTCAATGGAAAACTTTAAAAGTCTGGAGATGATATTTAATCAGTTTCCTATTAAACCAAAAAACTTTATACGTCTGGGACAATCAAGAATGGGAGACTGGCATGAAAAACATTGGATATGAGACAAAACAAGAGATATGGGTATCTGAAAGAAGGGAAGAAGAAGTGAAAAGTAGGCGAGGTGTCTAGGGAAGAAAGTGAAGAAAGTGAAAGGAAACTTAATATATACAATTTATCTATTGTCTTTGTGTATTATTAAAAATCATCTCCATATTGCTTTTGCCATAGTCACAGGTTGTCAAAACTACTGTTATGACATCAGTAATAGTTGGAAGTTTGCAAATATCACTTTCCAGGGCTGTCAAATGTCCCCAAAATGTTCAATCTATACTTCATTATTGAACTCCTTCCCCTTCAATACACTGTTATACCATCTCTTTGGTCACAGAGAAAAAAAAAAGAGAGGATTTTCTTTTTTTTAAAGAGAGATATAAACCTATAACTTTGTATAGAGGGAAGAGTGCTTAACAGATTGATCATTAACTTTTCCACATATTTATTCCATCCTTCTTTGTTACTACTTGTAAGTATGACACAATATTTGTAAAAATTCTCACCCAAAATAGGCCTTGTTTATTTGTTCTGGTATGTTCTTAGATTATTAAAAGTTGATATATTTTTTAAAAGTAGGTAATTGTATATTTACTGAAAAATTATTGTTTAGGGATTGCATTCAATGCATTTTTCAATATCAGTTCCATCTAGAAAAACAAAATCACGTTATGATTTAGAAAAAAAGAAAACAATGTCTTTCTTTCAAGTGCAAATATTTCTTTTTCCTAAGATAATGAACGTAACCTACTATGTTGAATGCTTTCCCTTTGATGCTGGCAGCTCAGAAGCAGTAAAATATGTAATGGAGGACAGTGCACGGCATGCGTGCCACCCCACCTGCTCCTCTTCTAGACATCATTAATCAAGCATGACAGGCTTTCCCTGCTGAACCCACTTGGACTCAAATTTTTCTCAGTATTATATTCTAGGTGTCCACGACCAATTGAGCAGACATTTACACATGATATGAAATGGCTTCAACCAGCCTACATGATAACTATATTTGCTGTCCCTCCTGCACATGATTTCTTAAATTATTCAAATTTCTATTTGATAGGTTTATTGACATATGTCTTTTATCATAAACATAATCATTTTTCTCTTTGGACATTAAGGGCTCCCTAAGCTCTCATGACTGACAAACTTTTTAATACATTTGTGAATGCACATAACGAGATCACTGAAAATAATTAGTGCTAAAAAAAAAAGGTAATTGGCAGTAATTTGAAATAAAATGAGGTTCAAAAACTTTATACTTATTTATACTAAATATTATGAAAATAAGTTTTTATACACACATATCTATCTACATATATATGCATATGTACACATATATAGTTGTAATTTCAACGGTTTTCTAGTTCTAAAAGCAAACAATGACTAGATCAAGGTGTCAGAAGTAAGATTGTAACGGGTTTTTTTTTTCCCAATAAAATTGATTGTTAAAACTGTACAACCCAATTTAGGGCAACACAAATGAAGGACCAGTGCTGGTTCACACAACTATTTTTCCTGGTCTACAGTGGGATGCACACAGAAGCTGAGAGTAGGTATTTAGAAACTTTTACAGCAATTTCCCTTATATTTTTTTATTACAGGTTACCAAAGTATCAGTCTATACTCTTTGAAGGAAAAAAAAAAAAAAAAGACTAGTCCTTTAGAACAGAAAATTTTAGAAACACTGTCATTCCTTTTAATGTTCAAAACAAGATCATAACAAAGGTCATATTTGCAAAAAACACTTAAGGCATTCACTGTTGTTGGAAGACTATCACACCTTTCCATGCCCAAGACATCTCATCTATAATATCAGGGATCATAATGACATCTATTTCAAAGGATTATTATCGAGATAGAAGAAAATAACCCCCAAGAGGCACAGCTTGTCAGTGGTCACCTGAGCAGGTGACCAGCAAAATAACTACTTCATTTGCTTGCCTTCCTTGCAGTTAGATGTGCTCAAGGGACTAAGTACTCAACAGTAGTTTATAAGCAAAGATGGTGGGGGTAACTTTCAGTTTGAACCCTAAAGGGAGGAAAACTACTAGGAGAAACATACACAGAGACAGAGATTTCTTGGTTGTGCTACTCAGGCAAACACTCTAGGGAAACAGAGCAATAGCGTGGAAGGAAGGAGCTGGGCCTCCAGGATTTTGCTGAGCAGAGCCACAACACCAGTTCAGACTTTTCCAGTAGAGAAAAGAGAACTTGTGGCTTACTTACACTTCTGTTACCGGGACCCTTTGCAACACTTTGCCAAACCAATGGCCCAACTGAGACTATTTGTAAAGCACTTGAAATAGAACTTAGCATATGATATATATTAATGATTGATAACTTATTATTTGACATTTCAAAACTTTCACTTAGACATACTATCATGATCACCCATGATGATGATTTTTTCCCCTTTCTTCATATAACTGGTATAACTCTGCCAGACACTTGATTGTGAATACTTTTGAGAGTGGTTCAAACAGTTCTCTAGCACTGCTTTTGTGGACTTCATGAGATCTCATATCTATTTTTTATTTTATTTTATTGTTTTTGACAGAGACAGAGAGAGACAGAGAGAAGGGGGAGGGCCCAGAGCAATCTCCATAGTTGTACATCATCAATTTTAGACATGGTTTCACTCCACACAGGTGGGCAGGGGCAGGCAGGGTTGGAACTAGGCGCAGGGCCTCCCACATGGGAGGAATGCCCCCTCAAGCCAGGGGCTGAACCAGGGGCAAAAACTGAACTGGGGGCTTCCTGTATGGGAAGCACACCCCAGATCAGCATATGGGTCCATATGAGGTGGGGCTGGGATTTGATCCTGGGTCCCCAGGGATGCAAAGCACGTAACCCACTGAACCATCTTGGTTTCTCCCTATATTTTTAAAAATGAATTCTAATTCTATTCCTGCTCTGTGCATCCCAGCCTATGCTGGTGCTGACGTGAGACACACTTCTACCTCTGGGTTTTGCATTACTTGTTTCTTCTTCCTAGAATGTTCTCCCATACACAGCTACATGGCTTGCTCCCTCACTTTCTTTGGTTGTTTTTATCAAATTTCACTTTCACAGTCATACCATTTCTGACCACCATCAGCCAAACTGTAAAATTTTACCTACCCTCAGCCATATTTCCATTCCACTGACCTATTTTATTATTCTCCATAACACATTACCAACTAACATACTAGAAACTTACCAATTTATTGTTTGTTAAAAAATCTGTGTTCCATTACAGACTTGTGTTCCTTCAGGATTCTGTATAACCAGCACCTAGACTAGCACCTAGCACATCAAAAGATGTCCCATCACACTGAATGAATGCATAAATGAATGGTCTCAACTCCTCACAAAACTGGTAACGACACTACTTCAACAACCCTGTTCAGCTTCTGAATAAAAATAATTAGGTATAAGACATGATACCACATAGTTAAATATGGACGCTAACTCAAAAGAAGCCTGAAAGGCCAGACAACATGGGCAACGAGAGAGACAGAACATACGGAGAGAAAAACTAAATAGTTTGCCTGTAACATTGTTTATCTGTCTTTAATTTCAATTTTATACAGCATTTTCCAAATAAAGATTTATCTAATCTTTCTTAGTACCTTATTTGTGACAGAAAAATAGAGGCAAAAAACAAACAAATAAAAACCCCAAAACCAAAACAACAAATTCCTATCTAAGTAAAGGATACTTTAGGAAAACTATTAGTGTTAAGAACAAATTAGAACAACTCCCCATATCTCTGACACTCCCACTTTCGGTAACCTCAAACGTCCACAACAAAGTCACAGAGCTTATGGCTCTGAGCTTAGAGAAAACAGTTTAGCAAGCAACAGCCATTTTTGTCTTTAAGGCAGTGTTCACCAAAGTGATTCCTGCAGATTCTTGATATGCTGATAGTTGATACCAAAAAAGCATTCCAGTATCAACTACTAGTTTAAACACGTATTTTGTTTGTTTGTTTGTTTGTTTTGTTTTTGTGTCTTTTTCACTTTTGAATTTCCTGAAATCTTATATGTAGTAAAAGAGTATAAATTTGCCAGAGGAAGTATATAGTACGCAGCACTCCCCAAACCACTTGTGACCATAAATATAACAACCACCATCATTATCATCACTCACCATTTTTTTCCAGAATGTCTATGGTCAAATATACTTTGGGAAATCAAGGACTCTTAGACTTGAGCCCATAGACTCAGAATTGTGTATAAAAATCAAGAACTGATTTAATAAACTTAGGTTCTTTTTTTTTTTTTTTAATCTTCTGGAAACCTTTGAGTCTTCTTAGAGTATGATGGTTATTTAGACATACAGAGGAAGGAAGAAGAAAAGATACACAGAAATATAATACTTGATATGCAGAAGACAGAATGACCACCAGCAAGAACATCAAACTTGCCTTATTTAATTTTTTTGATAGGCAAGGTAAGTCCAGAACTAATTCAGTGGCACCATGGAATATCATGACACATTAAAACAAAGTGCAGATTATTCATACCATAGATAAAGGTTACATTATGTTCATAATATGCTATATATTAAGGTGTGTAATTTCCTCCTGTTTCTATTAATATGCCAAAATTGCCAATTGGGTGGCTTAATGAAACAGAAATTTGCTCCATTATAGTACTACAGTGTAGAAGTTCAAAGTCAAGGTGTCAGCAGGGTTGGTTCCTTCTGGAGGCTCTAATGGACCATCTACTCCAGACCTCTGTCCTAGGTGCTAGTGACTGCTGGCAATTCTTGGCATTTCTTGGCTTTCAGATGCATCACTCCAACCTCTGTTTCTGTCTTCAAATGGCATTCTTCATTCTCTGTGTCTGTGTCCAACTTCCCTCTTCTTAAAAGGACATCAGTATTGGCCCACATAGGGCCCTGTGATAATCCAGTAGAGCTTCATCTTAATTGCACCTGCAAATATCCCATTTCCAAACAAAGTCACATTTACAGGTTTTGAGTGAACATGACTTTTGGAAGGACACTATTCAGAGCAGTACAAAAGGTTAACAGATAGGTCATGCGTCTTAGAACTTTCCACAAAAAATGAATGTCTTTCGTAAAGTAAAATATTTTTTGGTTAATGAAGAAATGATTTAAAAACGAGTAAATGAACTGGGGAAGCTTATTTTTAAGTATTTTAGTAAAGGTTAGGCTTCAATAATAATGTGGGAAATTATCCCTGAAATTGTTTTGAATGTGTTGATTCCTTATAATATTCTCGATGGAGACTCATGTGATCACAAACGCTTAGCAAAAGAAAAAAAGAAGACAGCCTAACCTTGAAAGGAACACAGTGTTTCATTTCTTTGGGTCTCCTTTGGACAACATCGCATTTTACATTCCACACAGTCTCAGAGATCTGTCGTGTAAAGGCTCGCCAACACAGAATGAAACAGAGTCTGATTTTCATCTCACTCAGAATAACACAGAAAATGAATGTGGCATAACCTCTTCACTGATCTGCCACAGACATTTTATTAAGTGATTTTAAATTGGACATTTACATATCTCTTTATCTTTTCCCTTAAGTTATTATAATCATCACTGAATGAAGGGTTAGAAGAAAAACAAATACACAATGACTGAAAAGCTGAGTTAATATACACTCACATGCTTTAACAAGGAGAAACTTGACTGGTAAGTGTATTTAATTATTCTAATTAGGCTGTTCTGATGGCTTTTAGGGGTCAATAAGTTGCCCCATCCGACACTAAAAAGCCATTTTATTTCTCAAAAAATCTTTTTAAAAGTCAAATAAAACTATTGGAAGGAAACTAAATCAAAATGAAATATCTGTAATTTGTAATAAAGAAGGAACAGCATATGATGAGTCAGAGGTTTAATCTCATTTAAATTAAAAACTTTGCATTTTTATTAAGATAGAATTGTGTGAACTCAAGTATATATAGTCATGCTTTTCTTCAAACCCATAGTAATGAAAGATACATAAGCATATATATTTATAATTTTGTTATACAATGTAATATTTAATATTTTGTATAATATAATACATAATATTTTAAAAGACAAAACTAGTATAGGGAAAAGATAAATATCTTGGAACAGAAATACAAATAGTAACAGTACCTACTAGACTCCCAGATAGAAACAAGAAATTTTTGTGTAGAGAGGGAATAAATGAAGCTGAAAGTGCTCCATCTATGGCAGGGGTCTGGGCCAGACAGGCTTTGAAACCCGAAGTTAAGTGTAGTTTCTCTGACTTATGAAAGGAGCCTGGACAGAAGAGTGGCCACTGCTCAGAGCTGAGCCTCTATCAAACTACCGTCAGGGCAGCGAGTAGGAGCTAAAATTCCTTTTCACTCTGACCCTGATTCCAGCTCTTCTCTGACTCAGAAACAAGATTTGTAATATACCATCACATCTATATGACTAGACATACAACATGCCAATATGTGACCTCGTTCTGAATAGAGAACTCCAAGGAGCTAGATACAGGTAATGACAAAAACTGATAGGCAAGGTATATAAGCACAGAGAGAAGAGAATAAAAAAGGAAAATAAATAATAGCAACAACAACAGAACTCCTAATCAAAATGAGTCAACAAACAAAAATTTTATATCATTAAAGAAACTGCCATGAAGGACAGCTGACATTCTCAACAATTAAGATAATTCATTTTGGAGGGATCTGAAAATAATTTACAAATAAGTATATTTAAAAAGGTCATAGAAGTTATACACACACACACATACACACATACATATATATATATGTACACACACACACACACACACACACATACGAGGGCTCTCTGGAAGTATCCAGTCATGTAATAGGGAAAATAGGGGCATTTATGGCTGGATTTTTTTCTGGACAGCCCTCTTATAGTTCAAGTACAAGAAATTATAAATAACTTTTATAAACCAAGAGCAGATGCCTATGAAGAAGAGTTACAAATGCTAGAAAGAAAAGTACAGTCACTGAAATAAAAACAAAAGGGAGCTGAATAAAATTAAAGAAATAATTATTCAACTGAAAAATAGTATCAGAAAAATAAATAAATAAAAATCATGAAACAGAATTTTAGGAGAGGTACAGAATACATTCAAAAGCTCCCTATTTTATTCAGGATAGGATAGGCTACATTACAATAACAAACATCTGCAAAATCTTAGTGGTTTATTAAAATTTTATTTATCAATCACTCGAGACCTTCTTTTATAATTGCTGAAGCAGAAAAAAAGAGAGTAAACAGCTACATATGGGCTTTTTTTCTGCCTCAGCTTGAAAATGGCATGCATTATTTTTCTTACATTTTATAGACAGACCATAATGAGTTATATGGCTCTGCTTAACTGCAAAGAGCTAGACGTATAGTCATCTCTATAACCTTGAAGGAATAAATATTCCAATATTGGGGAGCACTAGCAGTCATATTCTTCTCCCACACATTGCTAATTATAGTTTTAGTAGTAGCAAATTGAGAGAATGATAATTATTTTTTTAATCATAATAATACCTGAGAAGTTTAAAGAATTAAAGAAAAATGTATGCTCAGAAAGTGAAAAGTAGGAGAAAGCGGGATAAATAAAAAACAAATTTACATGTAAATTCATCATAAAACTAGAATATATTAAGGATAAAGAGAAAATGTGAAAAGCCTCTAAGACAATAGATAACTTATCTATAGAGAAATGACAATTTGATTGTCTATATCTCAAAAGCTACAACAGTAGCTATAATATTTCAAAATACTGAAAGTAAGTAATTATCGAGTTAAAATTACATACCCTGCTAAACTAGCAAGGAATCTTCCAGACATGTAAAGACTAGGAATGTTTACCACCAACAGACACTCCCTGCAAGAATTACTAAAGAATATATCTCAGGAAAAAGAAAGGCATAGAAAGAAAGAATGAAATGTATAAACCAGTGACAAAAGTAATTACAAAATATACTGGTAATTCTAATTAAACACTGGATATGAAAAATTAATTTGGTCAAGTTTAAAAATATAAGTGGAACTAAAAATTCAGGGGTCACAGTTCCTTCTCTCACTCTAGAGAAAAACTGAAATACTAAATTAATTTAGATATTGCTAGAAAATATAATTGAAGTATATACACTGAACTAAAAGCTTTTATTTATTAATACCCCAATATTATTTTTGAGTTTTTATAATGACAACAACAAAACAAAAACAGAAATGAATGTGGTCACTATAATAGTTTCCTTGTGTTTAGTCAATGTGGTATACCCAAGGACTTGTTTGACTAATTGAAAAAAAGTGTTCAAGTTGGTGCTAAGAAATGGAAAGTGAGTAATACTCTACTGTCATTAACAATATTTGTAAAGTTAATATTACAAGGTGGTCCATAGAATAATAATAATAGTACATTGCAAGTTCAAAGGAAGAAAATGTAGGATTCATTCAGGGGAATCAAGTAAAATAGGTGGTGTCTGAGACCGGAAGGGCAATGAAGATATATGGTGGGAGGTAAGGGGGTAGGGAGTCATTTTAGAGAAGGAATGGCACTCAGGGGAAGCTGTCCACCCTGGGCACAGGCGGGTAGGTAGCACACTGCCTGTAGATAGATCCTCAAACCAAGCTTGTTCAACCTACGGCCCACAGGACACCTGTGGCCCTGAGCAGCTTCGAATGTGGCCCAACACAAAAGTGTAAACTTTCTTTAAAAATTATGAGCTTTTTTTTTTTTTTTTTTTTTTTTACCTCATCAGCTATCATTAGTGTTAGTATATTTTAACGTGTATTCCAAAACAATTCTTCTTTCAGTGTGGCCCAGGGAAGCCAAAAGGTTGGACAACCCTGTTAAATGTTAATAAGGCTAACTAAATGCTGGTCAAATTTTTATTATCATTAGGCAACTACAATTTAAAAACTGTCAACGATAAAATACACCCCAAAAATATTTCCTTGGTCTAATTTCTAAATAACTGCACAGTTATTGTTGAGTTTTAATAATGTATACAAGTTTCAAAATCATGTACTTTTATTATTTATCATTTCATAAACACTGGTTTCTACATAGAGGTTTGGAGATCTTACAGTAGACATCCAACTCTACTTATATAACTAATCCATAATAGATAAGGACTAAACTACACACACTCGTTAAAATTGTAATTTTATAATAGTTTGAGTTTCCTTCAGGTGTAATTAATGTATCCAACATATGAGGTACTTACTATATGTTACCACATTTAAGCAGTAGATTTAAAATAGCAATATAAGAACAGTCTTCATAAAGAAAAATAACTTGAATTATTTTAATTTTGTCATTCTATGCAACTACTTATAGTCTTTATTTGTGTTTAAAATTTAAAGCAGTGAAATAGTAAAAATTATAAGGTGTAGTGCTTTCATTTACTAACTGTAAATTTTATTCCATTTGTGAACTATTTTACAATATTTGCATTAAAATTTAAAGTTTATTCCAATTTGTTTTAAAACTAAAAACAAAAAACAAAACAAAACAAGAAAATAATTATATTACTGATTATCCTGTGATTATTACTGAACACAATCTTTTTACTAAGAGGAAAAGGTGTTAAAAATACCAATCTTTTCCATTGTGCAAATGTACCACAACTTCTTTATCCAGTCATCCATCAAATAAGTTATGGTACAGTTACACAATAGAATATTACTCAGCAATAGGAAAAAATGAAATTTTGCCATTTGCCACAACAAACATGGACCTCAAGATCATCACATTAAGCTAAATAAGTCGGTGAGAAAAAAAAAATCAAAAGCTATTTGACTTCACTTATATGTAAAACATAAAACTGAAAGTCACACACACAAAAAAACAACACAAAATCTCATGAACATAGTCAATATTTTTATTGCTTTTTAAAATAGATTTATTTTCTTGTTTTTGACAGAGCTGAAGTGAGGCAGACAGACAGAAAGAAAGGGGAGGGCCCAGAACAGTCTCCACAGTTGTACATCATTGGTTTTTCGACATAGTTTCATTCCACACAGGTGGGCAGGGGCCACACAGGATGGGAACTGGGCCAGGGGCCTCCAGTATAGGAGGCACACCCCCTCAAGCCAAGGGCTGAACCAGGGGTGAGCTCTGAACTGAGGGCCTCCCATATGAGGAGCACACCCCAGTTCAGTATATGGGTCTGCATGGGCCAGGGCCGAGATTTGATTCTCGGTCCCCAGGACTGCAAAGGGACTGCTTAGCCTGCTGAGCTATCCCTGCTTCCCCAAACATAGTCAATAGTTTAGTGATTGCACGAGGGTAAAGGGAATTGGGGAGGAGGGAGGAGGGTGGGGACCTGGAAAATATGTGGTGATGGAAGGAGAACTGACTCTAGGTGATAAGCACACAATGCAACATATAAACGATATATTATAGAATTGTACATTTAGAACCTATGTAATTTTTACCAACCAATGTCACCCTAATAAATTTAACCAAAAAACAAAATAAAATAAAAAAATAAAATAGCAATCTCCTATCTAAAGTATGTGAGGTATGCAAGCTACAAAGGCAGGAAGCAATTTTGGAGTGCGACAGAGCAAGTTATATTTACCTCAAATACTTTTAAAGCCAAGGCTTTGTAACTCAAAATTCGGTTTCATAATTTATCCATATAAAAATAAAAATAAAAAAAATAAGGCACCTGCAATTCACAAAAATGAAAACTGCCACATTTACCCTTGCTATAGTCTTAATAATTTTATTAAAAATCACAGTTTCTCAAAACATTAAGCAAACAATTACTATAAAATTCTTTAGTGAGATCCCTTAGGATTTCTTTGTAATCATCATCAAATGAAAAGTATTGTAAAATCTGTAGCACCTGGACCTCAATGGGAAGAAGTCATAGTTGGAATCCTCTCCAATCCACTCTTCCTCTTTTCACTACCTCATTCTACCTAGTTCAAGCCCACACTGCAATATTGTAATAACTTGCTACCTGGTCTCTTTCATCTCTTCCCTTCCCCTACTTATCCATGATATCAGAGTCTTCTAACACAGTTCTTTTGTAACATAGAGGAGAGTCACTCCTTTCTATAATCTACAGAACCAGGACTTCATGATGTGAACACAAAATAATTTCATGAGCAGCCAAACTCCAATAGCCCTAGGACCTAGTCTCAACCCACAGTGGATGGATGGCCACAAACAGAAAGCCAGGTTTTCTCCTGAATTTTAGCTTTTAGCCCACAGTTCATTCAACCAACAGGGCTCTTCCCCTTACTTTCTAGTGCTTAAATCTCATTTGCTCTTCAAGACCTAATTCATACATTTCCTTCAGAAAGCCTTCCCAATTTATCTAGCCATGATTAATTACTCCTCCTCATTCCCGCAGTCTGTTGCTTACTAGTTAAACGTGTTTGTGCCAGTTAGCCTCTTCGGGCCTCAGATTTGTAATCTATAAAAGTGACATGGCAATGTTACCAATCTCATAGAATCATGAGGGTAAAATGGGATGTGGCAGTGCTTTTAAAACTATGCAAACTTATTGTTCCACTTCTTCTACCTCTCTGGTAGTACATTAATTTTAGACTTCCCAGCATCCATAACTGTGGGAAATAAAATGTCTGTTCAGTCACCCAGTCAATGTATATTTTTAGAGCAGCCCCAAATGACTAAGACATTCTCTTAATGCTGATTTGCATAAAAGTTAATGCTTATGTCCCCTAAGGCATAGGTCTACTTCCCTTTTATCCCTTTTTCCCTAGCCCTTTCCCCTATACCAGTATTAGGGATGGCTCAAGAGAAGAAATTAACTTCATAATGAAAAATCAAATGTGATTCCTAAGACTACCAGATTTCTCAAAATCTAATTACTCAAAAGTGCCTCAATAAATTTAAAACTACTATTCTTAAAGTGTTTTTTAATCTTAACGTCTCTCACTGTTTCTCTCTCTCAATCACAAGCTTTCGAAGTACAAAGACCAAAATTAGTAAGCAGTTTCCTAATATACTAAAAAATAAATATGAGGCTGTTAATCAAAACATTCCCAAATTTACCTGTTTGACTTGTCTGTGAAGTAGTACTAACTCTTTGGCTTTTCTGAACTTTGGGGTTAAACCAACATTACTGCTTTGATTATGTCTGAGTTGTATAAATTCTGGGTACATATTGAGAGAAAAATATGTTAGAAACAATGACCATTCATTATCACAAAGACAGAAAGTTAAATCTAGAAAGAAAACTGCCTGTCCCCACAATGAAAATTAAGTCCACACTCTGAAATTAACTACTTAACTCCAGAGGGAACTATGATGGTGAGTGGAAGCAGGAGTCGTAGCACAAGAGGTCCTCTTGCTTTAAAGTTAACAGACAAATATTCAAATTCATTGAATGATCACCAATTTGCTATGTGACCTTGAACAAGCTGCGTAATTTCTTCAAGTACCAATTCCTCCTCAGCAAACTGGGGATAATAAGCATCTCAAAAATGGGTATAATTATTAAATAAGTAATTCAAACACCTGGAGTTATGCCTAACACAGGAGACATACTCAATAAATGATTATTGTTATTGATAAAAATTCTGAACAATGTTGAA
>PVKE010024257.1:0-23960 GCA_004027555.1 Craseonycteris thonglongyai | reverse complement strand
TATAATTTTATCATTTAAAATGCAAGATTAACTTTTAATATAAGATGTTAACTATATTTCTTTAGTTCATTAAATAATAGCAAGATCTAACTACCACTGTGCATGATATTTGCTGATTGAATTAATGAATAAATTAAAACCACTACATTATAAAACCACAAGTTGTGTCAACACATATTTTGACTGAAGTGGATAATGAAAATTAAATATTTTCAGAAGCACCTAAATACTCTACTCTGTACTATTTATGTATTAATTGTTTGGATAAACAAAAATCATGTTCTTCTTGCACTGAGATATCTAGATAATTAGCTTACATGGTAATTAAAAGCATGAATATTGGAAAGACTACTCTTTTGCATATGAGTTTTAGTTTTGCTGTTATTGCCACTGTGATATTTCTAAGTCAATTAAGAATTCAAGGTCTCCATTTCCTCATCTATAAAATCAGAATTATAATAGTTCTAAAATTCTGGAGTTGTAAAGACTCAATGAGATAAAATACTTATATATTTTGCAACATTCATGACATAAAATTTTCAGGGATTCCAGGATAGCTTAGCAGTTGAGTGCTTGCGGGAGGTCTAGGATTCGATTTTTGGTCCCAGCCTGTGCAACCCTTTACGTTGAACTGCAGTGCAACTGGTAACTGCTGAGATGACATAGCAACAAAGGTTCTTGTCTCCTATGCGCAAGGCCCTTTGTTCGGTTTCTGCCCGCATGGACCCACATCCACCTGTGTGGAATGAAACCGTGTCAAAACTAATAATATACAACTGTGGAGACTACTCTGGGCCCTGCCTGCTTCTCTCTCTCTCTCTCTCTCTGTCCCTCTCTCTCTCATCTTCTCTCAAAACATTATAATAAATCTTAAAAAAAAAAAAGAAATTTTAAGTTACGTATCAAAATTTACATTTATAAGAAAGATTTCAAAAAGATTTCATCCAGAAGAATAATGGTACACAAATTTTATTGGCTAAAGTGCAAAAAAAAAAAAAAAAAAAAAAAAAAAAAAAAAAAAAAAAAAAAAAAAAAAGTAACTAATCATCTATAAAATATAAAGAACAATGAAAAAAAGCCAGAAAGTTAATTCCATGGTTCATGAATGACAGATGTAAAATAAGCCAAGTGTCATGTAGTTCCTTCCCTTGGCTTAAGATATTCATCCCAATTTTCTGCTTTCCCTTCCACAAACATATTAACCTAAAACTTACCTATGTTTTAAATTAATTTTTAAAAACTATTTTCCACCATCTCCCATGAGGTTTCCTTCTATATTACCTATCCTATTTTTAGGTATAATCTTATTTTCCCATTAATTTTAACTGCATTTATATCTAATTATTAATCACCTTGATTCCAGGCTAAGACATATTTTTAAAAATAAAAGCAATTACATACAAAAGAAGAGTAAAGGAATGGGTAAAATTGACATTTAAATTTTTCTAACTCAAGTGAATATCTGAAATTTTATCATATCACTTTTAAAAATTTACTACTCTCATGTTTTGGGAATAATAATGTGTTTAAGACTCTGAGTGGAAAGAAGAGTGCCAACATTTCAGAAAAACCTGAACTCAGGGAAATGAAATGCATGGCATGAAGAGTGCAAGGGATTATAGAAAATCAATTAAGGGTGTGAAATTCACCACCAATCTGTGCCTAGAGGAAAATTCACCAATAAACACATCATTGACCCACTGAGTCTTCACCCAGACTTTAGCAGACTTTTCAACACAGGTTACAGGATCAACTAAAAAGAAATTATCATTGCTATCTTAGCCAGAGTAGATAATTTTATTTTACTTTTACTTCTATATTTATAGTTATCACCTAAACATAAAATAATTAATACAGAATGACAATTAAATTATTTGCTATGTTGACAATTAAATTATTTGTAATTTTGCTATATTTTTAATTTAAAATACGTTTGTGGTTACCAAAATTTGGAGCATATGAAAAAGGTCAAGCATTTTTCATATGGGAGTTTTTCCATGGAATATAGTTATGATGTCTTCCTTCAAAAATGAAGGATTAGGAAAAGCCGGGATGGCTCAGTGGGTTAGGCACTCACTTTGCAGCTGCTGGGACTGAGGATTGGATCCTGGCCCCGGCCCGTGCGAACCCATATGCTGAACTGGGGAGTGCCCTGAGTTCAGTTCTCACAGGGGCGAGACCCCAGCCTTGTTCCTGCCTTGTGCAGCCCACTCCCACCTGTGGAACGAAACTATGTGGAAAAACAAATGATGTGCAACTATGGAGACTGTTCTGGGCCCTCCCCCATCTCTCTGTCTCTGACTCTATATCTCTCTCTCTCTCTGTCAAAAACAATAAATAAATCTTAAAAAAAAAATGAAGGATTATGCAATCCATTAATTAGTACTTCAGTCTAAGATATATAGTTAAGCAAAGATAAATTTGTTATAGTATAAAACACTGGCCAGAAAAATATTTTCAGTTTACATTATTGCCCATCTTTAATTACTATGTGAGATAATGCATTTGAAACCATTTCCCCAATTGGATTTTAGAAATAGAAATACCAATGAGAAGTTATTATTCTTGGTATACCAGCCTTGAAAGAGATAAACCACTTGGAGAAAGAGTGGTAGCTGAAATAAGATGATGCAGAAATTGATGAGTCACCATGAGTAGAACAGCTACAATACATAATAAATGTGTAGATGATGCTGTGAAACCCATCAAGGATCCAGGAATATTCACAAGTTAGATAATATTCCCAAGGTGACACAGCTAGGCGGTATCAGAGAAGGGACTTGACCTGGCAAAGGGTGTGACCACAGGCAATTTGGATTTAAAAAATACCATGTTATATTACCTCCTGTCAGTGAGAATATCCTGCCCCACTTTCGGTAAAGACAGGCAATTAATGATACTTATTGTTATTTTACTTTTTGCCTTCTCCATTTTTTACACTGGCCAATAAATAGCCTAAATTCACTATTTAAAGATACTGGTTCTAAATGGGCTCAAACTGGCCAAGACCAACAGGTGGCTTATGAAAAATTAAATAAGCTTGCCCAAAATGTGTTTTACAACAAAAGATAAAATGCAATTTAATTATTTCCCTAATATTATAGGATTTATTAATAAAGTGTCACTGTTCCATTTTTGAAATGTGTTCTAAACTTTTTCTCCACTTAATCTACCATATAAGACTGCATGCAAGCTACAAAAGAAAGCACCTTTTTATAGCAAAGAGCAGGCATTAGAAACTCAGATTCATACAGTTTCTTAGTGGTCAAAGTGCTTAACTCCATTAGTGCCAGAGGCTGATTAAATCACCCACATTACATTTCAAAGGTGGTTTAACCAATTAAGCCTACTCAGTTCATCTGCTTTCTGGGGTCGTAAAGACTTAAGAAACAAATTTATGATCTGGCCTGTTAGTGAAATGACTTGTAGAGTTGTTTTTATATCACGTTAGCTAAATTAATAATTTTAAAAAGTTTTAAATGATCTGGAAAAAAAATTCTACATGATCTGTATTTTTTTAAATATTCAAAGCCACCATGATATGGCCTTAATAACATTCATAAAATACTTTTTTCTTTTTTTCTTTTTCTGAGTAGATGAAAGCTGTGAACTGAAGAGAGGAACTGGAAGAGAGGAAGAAATAAGATGAGTTCAACCAACTGGAAGAGAGGAAGAAATAAGATGAGTTTATTTCATTGAGGAACTCCCTTCTTATAGCATTTGGGTCCCCTAAAGGATAATTCTACCTAGCAGCACACAGGACAGGGTGAATTTGATTTCTAAAGTAACATGAATCTAGTCAATGCTGTTTAGCTGATCAGGTTGTACAATTTCTAGAACTATACAGATATTGCTTCTGATATCCTTGCCCAAGCCATGGAGTTCACTACAAAGCACCATCTATCATCTATCATTTGACCAAAATGAAATAAATAGCTGAACAGGGATTAAAGAGATTTATATAAATTGACAGCAGCAAATGCTACATTAATAAATAAATTCCTATTTTATTATGCTAAAAAGAACCACTAGTTTTTTATTGTTTATGATACAAATTATTGAGTTTAAACATTTTATATATTTTTAAAGAAGGAGCTAAATTTTTACTAATGTTTGAGAAGTAAAACTATTATAAAATATGTTTTTCTAAATAGACTCAACATTAGAAGTTTCAATATAATTAAGTCTCAGGTCAATTATTAGACCTTTCATAAATAAACACTGGATTCAAGACCCAGTGTTAAAATCAATTTGCCCAGTAATTAGAGGATAATTCTATTTCCTCAGAATAAAGATTCATCTAAATAATTGCTTACACAAAAACAAAGTTTGTTGTTGTTGTTTAACTCTTTACTTAATTTTTTATGTAACACTCCATGGATAGTAGATGCAGGGCTTGTGTGAAGGTTCTGTTTGAAAAATTCATCTAAGAACCAGCCATCTTTTATGTTACTGGTTCATTACTCTTGTGTTGTTTCCCTCTAAGCCGTTGTCCAAGATGGCAAACCAACAAATTCTGCATTTTAGCCAGCAGAAAGGGTAAAAGGAAAACAGAGAACACATTTTACATTTAAGAACACAATGTAGGTGTGTATTTCATTTGCATCTAAATGTCATTTGAATAACTTAGTCATAGGAAAATAGCTGGCTGCAAAAGTAGATGAATAATATTGTACTATTTGGCCAGCCTTGTATTCAGACTCCTACTATAGGAAAATTAAGAATATAAGGCAACTACTAGAAAACTCCACTACAGATAGGAAATATGTACCGGTAATCACCTTAAATAAGAAAATAACAAGAAAAGATGCTTTTGGGAATTCAGAGAACAATTTTTTACAGTATAGCGTATATAAGCTCTACTTCTATTGAGCCTCTGGTAATGAGGTGTTGAAAAGTACATCTTCTGATAAACTTGCAATCTACAGAGCTTCACAGAGTAACCACCAACAAATGCAAACTGACACTACTGAAATGGATTAGTGTGCATATCAACAATCTCCTAATGGCTTTCATCCTCTCTATCACATTTGACCTTGCCTTTTGGAGGCATTTGATAAGTGATTAATTATTCATTCTAGAACTGGGTCCTTGAACAACCAAACTACTTCCCGGAAGCAAATATAGATTTGTATTAGAGCATTAGAATCAATCAATAATTCATTGATTGTGTCTTGTATTCCCTTAGTGTGTGCCCATCTTTTAGGCAGTCTGTGAGTTATGAAAATAATGGAATATGTGGTCTCTGACCTCAAAGGTCTTACAACTAGAATGAAACAAATACTAGACAGGATATTCAGGCTAGGGTAGATATGACTAACTACATTAGTGTCTATTTTTATGGTCTTTCATTTAGACCCATAAGTTCAGGTCAAATTACAACCTATTTCCAGAATAGTTGGGGTGGAATGTGGATTCAAAACAAACAAAAAATCTGAAAATGAGCAACAATGAAAAATTAGGTGGTAGAGAGAAAAAAAGAAAAAAAAAAACAGATCAAAATTTTAGATTAAGATTTTATTATATTATTATCACCATAGAGGAAAAAGTGAAGAAGCAAATACACAACTCAGATGTGAGTATCTCAGTAAGATTCTTATGGAAAAAAAGAGAAAGAAAATGAGAATCACATGGTAGAAGTGAAAGAGAAAAAAGAAGTAAATGAAAGGAAGGTTGAAGGCAGACTTATATCTCAGAAAGAAGAGTCTTTGGACCCAGGACAATTGGTCAGAGAGTCGGTTACACATGAAGAGAGTAAAGACAAGAAAAGTCTGTGTTTTAATGTTCTGAAAACGGTAAGTTTTGACTCATTGAAAGCTACATCCTCAATGCCTTAGATCAATAGACCTTCAATAGGTTGGTCCCTGTCGAGATTCTCATATCCTTTTCCTTTAAAGTTATAAAAGTTCTTGTCCACACTTTTATGTAGAACAGTCATGCTCACTAGCTTGATATCTTGAGGAATCCATTTATGATAAGTAGTATTCTCTGTGGTTGAAGGGTCAATAATGGACCCTAAAATGATATAGGAATACCCTGCAATAGAGGGAGAGGGTCAATTCTGCCAGGGGATAGAATTAGTGGGGACTTTATTACCTTTCCTTTGCAACTCCTCTTGAGTTTCTCTTTTTATGGATTGCTTTACTTGTAATATTTGGCATTATTTCTAGTATAGTTAGCAAACCAGTGAGTATTGGATAAAGGTTTTTAGGTCATTGTTAGGTAGTATTTGATGAATAGGAATTGGGTGCTTGGAGGCAGATGTAACAGCTATCACAGAGAAGAATTGATCATTTGAGAGAGAAGAACATATGGTGGCAGTGGTAAAGAAAACAGATATTAAACAAGATAAAGTGGTTATAAATTTGTATTAAAAAATTACTCTACAATTTCTTAGTCTATAGTAAACCCCACAATTTTTTGAACATTTTTTTTTAGAAAGCCCTTGGAGACTTCTTTTGGTCCTCATTCAGTCTGATAATGATGCCCCTTAGTGGTAAAGAGATAATAATACAAAAACTGAAGAATTCTTGTTTGGGCTTTAAATTCACCCAGGAAATTATTTTTATTTACAAATTTATCAAGTTTTGTTGTTCCCTTCATAAACTTTTGAAAAATATTTGGTCTCATTTTAAAAGTTTATATTTCTAAACTTTATTAACCATCCAGCACTTTTTAGGTATTGAGCTACACGTATCAAGCACACAAAAGTTCCTCAGACACTGATTATTTGGAAGAAAAGAAGAAAGGAAGTAGTCCCGGGTAAGTACAGTCAGTGGATCTCTGACAAAGACACAAAGGCAATACAAGAAGAAAAAATAGTATTTTCAATAAATGGTGCAGAAATAACTATATACACATCTAAAAATAAAAGAAATCTAGACACAGACCTTACATCATTAGAAACGAACTCATAATGTTCTAGAGACTAAAATGTAAACGCAAAACTATAAAAACTTGTAGAAGATAACGCAATGGCAAATTAGGCAACTTTGAGTTTGATAATGACATAGTAGATACAACCCCAAAGACAAAATTTATAAGAGAAAACACTGGGGAGGCCTGGATGGCTCAGCAAGTTGAGTGCTCATCTTGCAGCCCTGGGGTCTGAGGATTGAATTGCAAAAAAAGTAAAAAGTGAAGAGATTAAGAAGTATAACTCTTCTGAGTTATACTTAGAAAGTAGTTGTGGAGATGTAAAGTACAACATAGAAAATATAGTCAATATATTGCAATAACTATGTATGGTAGCAGGTGGATATCAGACTTAATAGGGAGATCACTTTGAAAGTTATATATAAGTTCTAACCACTATGCTGTATACAGGAAATTAGTATAATATTGAATGTCAACTTTAATTAAAAAATAAAAAGATGAAGATGCTGGCATAGCTTAGCAGATGTAGCATTTGCCTTGCAACCGTGAGATCCAGGGATTGAATTCTGGACCTGGCCCTGCAAACCCTTATTGCTGAACTGTGGTGCAACTGGTAACTGCAGGGATGGAATGGTGGCAAAAGTTCTGACATTCCATTGAGGCAGCCCCAGTTTAGTGTCTGCCCTACACAGCCTCATATTCACTTGTGTGGAATGAAACCATATCACAACTAATGATGTATAGCTATGGAGACTGTTCTGGGCCTTCCCCCCTTCTCTCTCTCTCTCTCTCTCTCTCTCTCTCTCTCTCTCTCTCTCTCTCTCTCTCTCTCTCTCTCTCTTCTCTCAAACAATAAAATAAATATTTATAAATAAGTAGATAAATAAATAACCCGGTTAAAAAGTGGGTCAAAGACCTTAACGAACACCTCACCAAAGAAGATACACAGTTGACAAGTAAGCATATGAAAGGATATTCTACATCATATGCAATCAGGGAATTGCACATCAAAACAACAATTAGATGTCATTATACACCTTTTACAATAGCCAAAGTTCAGAATAATATTAACATTCAGGATAATGACAACACCAAATTATGTGAGGAGGTGGAATAACAGGAACTCTCATTCCATGCTAGTTGAAATACAGCCACTTTAGAAGACCATTTGGCAACTCCTTAAAAGGTAAGTATAATCTTACCATATAATCCAGCAATTACACTAACTGGTACTTACCCAAATGAACTAAAAACCTATGTACACACACAAACATGCACATGGATATTTATAGCAGCTTTATTCAAAATTTCCTAAAGTTAGAAGTAACCTGAATATCATTCATAGATGAATAGTTAAATTCTGGTACATTAGAAAATAGAATATTATTTAGTGGTAAAATTAAATGAGCTATCAAGCCATGACAAGACATGGAAGAACCTCCAATGCATATTTTGGGTCTCTAGAAAGATTTTATAAAATCTACTGCATCTGCACAAAATAAGTTCTACAGTTGTTGACTCAGTCCCCTAGCAGATTCTGATACTTGTCCATATGACGTCAACGCAGAAACCTGTACTTTTAATCTTCTCTGAAGTCTCAATAATTAAGACTATTGGGCATAGTTCTATCTGTCAGGCTCTGAGACTGGCTTCTTTGTGGTAGAATGCATTTCTAGTTTGTAGTTTTTAATAGAGCCTTTTGGAGGTATGAGAGAAGAACAAAAACTACTTATACATGACAAGACTGATGGCTCTGTCATACTTACTACACTAACAAAAAATATCAAGAATAGAGGATAATAAAAATACTATATTAGGTACAATAAGTGATTGGTTAAGAAAGACTTTATTAATATTTCCCTTGAAAGTTCGTTAGAGACATTTTATGATCAGTGAGGATACTCCTAAGTTACCAGGGCCTCCCTCTAAAGTACACAATCTCTGCAATATACTTATATCAGTAACAATTTACTTGAGTACAATTAAACCAAGAAAGGATGAGCTTCTCGTTTAATATGATGGCTCTTCAGGAAGTCGATGCATTGCTGAGCTAAGAAATATGGAGCGTATTAAAAATAAGTTTTCCTAGCATTCTACTTCTTTATTAATGTAAAAGTTTACCCCCTGGAAATCTTAAAGTTAGTTTGTAAAATATAAAAGACATCTCAACTTCTTTGAAAATTTTGTTATTAAAGATAATAGTTAATGTGATTAGAATGTAGAGTAAATTTCTGAAAATTATGAAATATAGTCTGTTACCGTTAGTTTAGAATGGAAGTTATATTTTAAAATATAAATGTAAGGAAATACCACAATCATAAGGAATCTTAGTTCTTAGTTTTTTCAGAAACAAGGAACTTCTACTTTGTTATTCATTTTAAATAATCAAAGATATAGAAAGTCAGTGTACTCTTAAAACATAGAGAATTACTCTGATGACATACAAAATTTCTGTCAACCAGAAAGACTACAGAAAGGGAAGAGATTAACTTTTAATACCACTTATTATGAACAGACTAAATTTTCAAAGACAATTTATTATTTTAAAAGACAGAAACCAAGATTTTAAGCTTACATTATTATGATTTGTAACATTTAGTATATTAATAGTTTTTAAAGAATCCTACATAATTTGAGTAAATTTGCTAAAACCAACACAAAGTTTCTATCTGCAAACTTTCTATAACCTTTTATATTTATTCACATTTTTAATTTCACTATATCCTTTCTATTCACAACAAAACTAGTTTCTTTTTCTATGGAAAACATATCCTTTGCTCAGTATACGTATTTATATTTCTATGTAGCTTCTGATATAGTCGAAATCACTTGTATTAACTTAAGTTTGAGCAAAAGTAAGTGACTTATTTTACTCAAAGTTTGATAATTGAGAACTGTCTCTAATACATGAGCATTTTAGAGACCAGAAAAGCTCATGAGTACACAAACAACCAACAGCTAAATGCATTTCACACAATTTAAGGAGAGGAAAATGCAAAGAAGTTAAAATCACATAGGAGTATAGTTATTTTATAGTATAATATATAAAATAAAATTATATAAAAATATAGATATGCACAAATGTACACACACACACATGCTCATGTGTATGTGTATGCATGTGTGAGTTGTATTGGACAGGGTGAGCGGATGAGTGTTTGTGTGTATATTGGCTAGAAACTGAAGTTTTATTTTCTCTTTTACTTAAAAATTATACAGGTATCAAATTTCTATTCATTTAATTCTATTAATATCAATGCAAATTTATACATTTATCTAAAAATCTTAGAAATTATATTTCAGTTGACTCTTAGAAAATAAATACTTTTGAGAGTGAAAAGATTCTTGGAATAATAAATAAAATTTTATTGAAACTATACTTACATTTCTCTTGATTAAAACACTATATGAATGTAATATCAGCTTATCTAGACAGTAAATAAGTATTAAGGAGTTTAAGAAGCTGATTATTTAGGTTTTCCATAAGAAAGTATAGGCAAATTTTATTTTAAAAATTATAAATTATATTACTGTGTTTTACAACATGGTTAAAAGCAGGATTTTCCCAGAGATTAAATTGGTTCATATAAACATAAATTGTTATATAAAACTGTTTTTGAGTTGACAGTTTTTGTGAGAATATTTTTCTCACTTTCAATATCTAACACATTTTAAGTATTAAACATTTTATTTAAAAAATATTTTTGGCCCATCCTTTCGAGGAAAAAAGTCTTTTGTTTTAATTTTTAATTCAAATTTTTATTTTTTTTATATTTGGGTACAAATATAACATTTATTTTTCACATACTATGGTACAAGAAATTTTATATAACAAATACGTATAAAACACAAGAACAGATACAAGGTTAGAGAGAAGGAGGTGAGCAGGAGAGGGAGAAAGGGATAGATGGGGTCAGGGATCATGACTCAGAGCCCCACCGAAGAGGGAGCAAGCTGCAGTCTGGGAACACAGGCTGAAATGCAGCCCGGGGGCAGGTTGGGAGCTGAGAGCTGACAAGGGTAGAGTGCAGGAGGCTGAAGTATAGTGGGATGCTAGAAAAGTTGGGGCCACAGCCAAAGCAATTATCAGATTCCAGGGTATTATTTGCATATGGATAGGTTATTGACTTCTAGAGTTACACTTTTAACTCATAAGCATAAACAAAAGAATTTAAAATATTTATGTAGATATGGAATTAATAATACCTTTGTATAATGTGCATGCTTATTTTTCCCTTAGAAATTTGGGCAATAAAGTGCACATTATATGCAGCAAAATATGGTATTAGCTTCTGCAAAGCAGTAAAAACAGTACTTTATTTATAGATTTACAGTTTAATTTATTGAAATATTCTACAGATAGAAAATATTACCAATTCACAAAATGAGAGATTAAAGTTTTTTCTCAATTATGAATACACAGACCATAGAGAACTTCCCATTTGGTTTTCCAACTTTTGCCACCGTTAAAATAAACACAAACACGCAAAGCACACCAGTCTAGATCTCAAAAGGCGGTATCCTTTCAAATGAATCGTATACTGTATAGACAAAAAGGAAATGCCTGATCCTTTATCACCTCTGGTCTGACAGAGAATGAGTTCTCATTTCTGCATAACAGAGATGGTAGATTTGTCAAATAATAAAATCAGGTTTTTAATCATTATAACCAACAACAAAAACAAAATGATGCATTGACCAAGAGAAAGCCAGGGTAGACCTAAACTGGTCCTTATAAACAAAAGCACAGACACAGAAGAAATTACAAAAGAGAATGTGTTAGTGGAGGTGAATTTTATTGCTATTTGGGATTCATTCCAGAAACACACACAAAAAAGCGCTTGAGTCCAAGAATCCCATGTCTTAACCAACACAATTCAAATGGCTGTGGCAGCTGAATCCTCTAGTATCTATCTCAGTGGGATCTCTCAACCGTCAAAGATGATTTCCAAAAATTTAACATGACTCTCCCACCAATATAAACCAAGCATTTGTCAAAGATTTACTTAATTCAATAATGAGGAAACCAACAATATGGGAAAGGTAATTACTTAATAATTTTATATATTTGATAAATCTCATTTATAAAGATGGTGTTTGTGAAGATATTTTAGCTCTAAAATGAATAAAAACTTAGTAAGGTTTTATTTAAAATAATCAAATAAAATACTTAATTCTACACGTTAAGTTGTAGGTATAGAACTGTCATTCTAATAAAAGGCAAAGTCGCTTAGATATTACTTATATGTAAAATTTCAAATGCATATATATTTATTTCTTAACACAAATAATTAACATATTTAACATACCTCTTAACTGTAGAATTGAATATAAATTATTTTGTCTTATTTATATGCATATGCTACTTTCATACAGGTTAAATCACTTAATAGAATTTTCATTGTTACTGTGAATATATAAAATTATCTTTTTAAAATTTGAGCTAAATTTTGTTTTTATTTGATGTTACCAAAACTTGCATGTTCCCATATTAATGCATGCAGAATTTAGAAATATTTCAAATGATAGACAATAAAATTTGGGGCTATATCTTTGAACAAATGTTCTGATTTTGTCTGTAATTTAAAATGTTTAAACATAAGCAATGTTACACTAGAATTATACAGGTTGATTTAATTTAAGGAATAGATACAATTAAAGACTTTAATGAGAATTCAAACCTGGGGATAAATTAGCTTCATGAAAAAGGCCATTCTCCAAAGGAGACAACTACAAAGCATGTCATTTCTCTTATTTCTGATTAACCTTATGGTTTGGTTTAGATTAGAAGAACCATTAGAAGAACCATTTGTTTTGCTATAATGTATGTCTATAACACCCATGGTGTTTAATACAAATTAGTTTATATCATGCTTAGATAGAGAGTGATGTTAGTTTAGTGTAGATACTGTGTTAATTCAGATGTGCAATTTCCAAGCTTGCCTATTGTTGAACTACCAAATTATAGCCTAACACTTAGACAAGTAAATGCAGCAAATGGTACTCTACATGATGCCTAATAACCCTAAATTTTTCCTCTTGGCTCTGTTGGGCCACATGATGGTTCTTGGAAATTCTTCTTGTGTTCTTAACTCTGACTCTACTGAACATAACTTAGTAGCCTCAGTCTTTCTTTACACACCTTTCCATGAAGCAGCCTCAACTTATTTTTAATGATAAATCTAAATTTCACTAAAATATTAATATATGCAAATTTTAATATAGCTTTTTGCTTTCTAGGTTGGTTGATTATATAATATTTATACTTATAATTTACAGAATAATTTGCTAAAAAACCTCTTTTTCTTTTTTTTTTTTAATTTATTGTTTGAGAGAAGAGGAGACACCATGAGAGAGAGAAGAGAGGGGGACCCAGAGCAGTCTCAGTTGTACATCAGTAGTTGTGACATGGTTTCATGCCACACAGGTGGATTTGGGACCACATGAGATGGGAAATGAATTGGAGCAGCCATCTTGGTGGTTACCAAGTGTGCCTCAGTTCAGCATATGAGTTTGCACGGTCTGGGGCTAGGATTCTATACCCAGACCCTGTGGTTGTAAAGCAACTGCTCAACCTGCTGAGCTATCCTGGCATCCCTAAGAAGCCTCTTTTCCTTTTTTTTTAAGACAGAGAGAATGGGAGAGCCCAGAGCAGTCTCCATACTTGTACATCATTAGTTTTTGACAGTTTCACTGTACGGGTGGGCATGGGGCTGCTCAGGGCAGGAACTAGGCCTGGGACCTCTTACATGGGAGGCATGCCCCTGCAAACTGGGGGCCTCCTACATGGGAAGCATGCTGGTATGGGAGCCGAACCTGGGGCCTTCCACATGGGAAGCTCACCTCAGTGAGAACTGAACTGGGGGCACACCACAGTTCAGCATATGGGTCTGAGCAGGCCAGAGCCAGGATATGATCCCTAGACCTCAAGGTTGCAACAACAGCACTCAACCCACTGAGCTATCCCGGCATCTTGAATCCTCTTTTCAATACAACCTAATAGCAAGTTTAAGATAAAGAATATATATTTTTTAGTAATTCTGCCAACTAATTACTATCATTATATTCCCCCAAAAAGTTAAAATTGTGCCTGTTAAACTTGACATATGTCAGTCTGAATTTCAAAGTTTCTGATTTTCAATAGGGATATTTTAAGGACGGAACATATTCTCTTGGATTTCTATGATTTCAGAGACACATTCAGTGTAGTCACTGTTACTATTTGTCAAATGTTTCTGGGCTGTGCCTTCTGCCCCCTGGTAGTTGTGCAGGCCATATGTCTAGTTCTGGCCAATGAACTGTAAGCAGAAATAATGTGTATCACTTCCAAAATAGAACACTTAATTGCTGAAGCAAGACCCACCTACAGAGCTCTCTTTAACCTTTGGCAAGGTGATTGACATTCTTCAAGACTTGCTGTCCTGCCAGCTTGAGTGCCCCAGTTATACACAGCCTGGATCTTTGAGTTACTACCATTAGTGATAAACAGAAAGCAAATGCAAGAAATGAATTTTTGCTCAAGCTGTTAACTGCAACATAAACTAGAGCATCTTAGCAGACATAATATAAAGTTATATCTTATAATATGTCAGGGATATGTACTCTCTTTACTCACAGGTTAATATTAAACTGTCACTATATATTTAGGTACCTAGAATTCTTATTTTTAAATTAGAGCCAAACTTCATGTAGAATGGTATAAATACAAAGTTATTCTCCCAAACTAATTTATATATTCAAATAGTGTGCAATTAAATTAATAAACCATTGTTAAAAAAATTTTGCAAATATTGTTTATATTTTACTCAAAATTTTATGATAGACTTAATAAATTCAGATAACATTAAACTATCTACCTTTTTATTAAAAATCCATCTATAAATGACATAAGTTTTACAAGTGCAGCACATATCAATTGCAATTTGTAAAAATTATATGTTTATAGTAATTACATTTCCTATTTTTTTAGTTCAGATATTTATATGCTTTGATAGAAACTATTCTATATTCAATATTTTAAATGTTTCTCTTTTAAAAATAAAAATAACTTTTTAAATTTATTTTTTTGTAAGATTTCTTTTTATTGTTTTTGACAGAGAGAGAGATACAGAGATAGAGACAGAGAGAAGGGGGAGGGACCAGAACAGTCTCCATAGTTGCACATCACTGTTTTTTCCACATAATTTCATTCCACAGGTAGACGCGAGGCTGCACAGGGCAGAAACTGGGCCGGGGTCTCACCGCGGTGAGAACTGAACTGGGGGCACTCCCCAGTTCAGCATATGGGTCCACATGGGCCGGGGCCAGGATTCGATCCTCGGTCCCCAGGGCTACAAAGTGAATGCTTAACCCACTGCACCATCCCGGCTTCCCGAAATGTTTCTCTTTATAGTAACTATACTTGTTATCATAAAAAAAATCTTACAATGTAATGTGCTTTGAAATTAAAAGAATATCAAACATTTAATTTTTTTATATACTGTTTTCAACCAACTTCTAAAGTGTTAAATTATTCCCAACAAGAGAATATATTGTTCAGAAAAATGACAAATAACATAATAATTTTTTTTTCTAATTAGAAGTGATTGGTTTATCTATTTACTTATTTATTTATTGGTGGTTTTTTTCAATCGGCAATATTAAATTTGTCTACTTTAACCTCTTTTTTTCAGATAACTTTACTTAGAGTAACTAAGCTTTTAACTATATCATGGCCTATGACTTTTTAAAATCAGTCTAATTGTATTTTTCTTTGGAGAATTCATAGCATCGGAGCTTCCTGTTTAATAGCATAGACTCCGGACAGACCTTGATTCTTGGCTAAGACGTTTATTTTCTTTTATAAGATAGGAAACTTACCACTCTATAAAAGGTTTTATATTTGCATTTAGGTGTTGTTGTTTTTTTAATAAAGAAAAATTTGAAGTTTCTACTTGAGCGATTTTTGTTAGTCTGTGTTTTTCATGGAGTTTTTTTACTGTAAGTAAAATTTTTTGAAAAAGTCGTTTATTTTTTTTCTAATTTCTGAGTGATCTATAGCGATGGCCCTTCTTTAATTTGTTAGTGATAATTGTTTTATTAACTTTTAATTAAACTAGAAATATAGATACTGTTGATTATTTCAAACAATTAGGTTTTAGATTTATTAATTTTTACATTTTTGCCCATTTTAGTCATGAATTTTGTGCTCTTATCTTTATTAATTTCTTCATTATACTAATTTTGACTAATTTGTTCTACTTTTAACTCAGTAAGGTTGAAGTTTAAATTGTTGATTTAAAATTTTTTATTCCTTTATAACATAAGTTCTAAATCCTAAAAAATTTCTGTAAGCACTGTTTTATATACATAAGGTGCTAAAAAAAGGTATACACATTTTAAGAAAGAAAAATGCTGTACTAAAATTATAATACTCAATATATACCAATAACAACAGATGAATACAAATCATGTTTGACTTGTGCAATTACAAAAAGTGCTCAAAGTGGTTAACGCAAGCATCCAGACTCTTCTGATATGGTGAACTACTGCTTCAGCAACATTGACCAGTGTCCGCAGGCGTTGATGTGCATGCTGTTTCAATTTATCACTCATCTCAAATTTATTATGAATGTATGCAGTTGTTACGTGTGTTGGAGGTTCTGTTGCATACTCATACCTCCATTGTAATTGTACTTCCACAATATTCTCAAATTTCAAGTACCACTTCAAAATGGTCTTGTGCTACTTGAACAACCACCATGCTTCCATCATTTTCTTTGACTGTGTTGCCTGCCATATGGTGATGTTAGCATTCATTTGATTAATGTCATCCTTTGAGCAAACATCATATAATACATTTTTTCCATAATTCAATTCAACTTCAAAAAGTAATACATAGACATTATTTTTTGAAATGTATAGCTTTCTTTGGCACCCCTGGTATATAGACCGCAAGTTTTAATATATTTTGACTTTAATTTTATAAAGTTAGAAATATTATTGAATTTTCATTTTTGTTAAATTTATTGGGGTGACACTGGTTAGCAAAAACCACATAGGTGCCATGTGTACAACTTTGAATTTTCTTGAACACATAGTTTATATTAAAGTACGCTGTGTGATTTTCAAATCATTACTTTCAATTAATTTTATTAAAGTCACAGAACATCCTTTTTATTTATAACAAAACTTTGAAGTTTGTTGACCCTTGTTTTATGATCTATCATGTTAAAAGTATCTTACCTACTGAGAGAAAAAATTTGAAATCTTAAAATATATTTGTAGATTTGACTATTGCTTTTCAAACTGCCAGATTTTACTATCTTTAAATCCAATTTTTAGTAAGTATGTCTTTTTGTTTTTAAGATTTATTTTTATTATTTTTGACAGAGAGACAGAGAGAGATACAGAGACAGAGACAGAGAGAAGGGGGAGGGCCCAGAACAGTCTCCATAGTTGTACATCATTGATTTTTCCACATAGTTTTATTCCACTGGTGGGCACGGGGTTGCACAGGGCAAGAACTGGGCCAGGGTTTCACCCCAGTAAGAACTGTAAGAACTGAACTGGGGGCACTCCCTAGTTCAGCATATGAGTCTCCATGGGCCAGGGCCGGAATTTGATCCTTGATCCCTGGGGCTGCAAAGTGAGCGCTTAGCCCACTGAGCCATCCCAGCTTCCCCATTAAGTATGTCTTAAGGATTGATATATCTTGCTAATAAATTTATTTCTTTTGCAATATAAGATATTCCTCTTTATCATTCCTAACAATTCTTGTTTTGAAGTTCAGTTAGATATTAATTTAGCCATGCCAGCTTTTTATTACTAGAATTACATATAATGTTATTTTTTGTTGCTGATTTTACTTATTAACCTTGGAAAATTATTTATATACTTGTAAGTTTTCATATATATTTAATTCAAACTGTTTTATTATATTGAAAATGGTTTTATTTTTAGACAACACATAATTGGAAATTATATTTTTATCTTTGACCCGTTCTCCCTTTTAATCATTTAGACTATTTATAATTAAGTCAAATTTTCTTTGCACTTGGGTTTAATTCTAGCATTTTCAAAATTCCGTATGTTCTTTGTTCCTTTTTTTCCTCTACCTGAATATATTTTTAGGATGGCATTCTTTATTGTCATAGCTGGCATAGTCACTATAAGATTTGTTTTATTTTATGATTTTAGTGTTTATTACAGGATTTACAATCATATATATGTAATCATATATATATATATTTAATATGTAATCATATTATTATACAGTACTTATGTAAAAAACAATCACAATTCACCTAAAAGAACCTTGACACTATAGGTGTTTTCCCTCTTATGATTTGTTCTATTGTTGTCATATAGTTTACTTCAACACAGTATAATTTTCAAAATATTTGTCATATTTGCTTTAAACAATTATTATTCTAAGAAAAATAAAATATGAAAGAATTCTATTTGTTTAGTCACCACTTTTAGTGTTCCTTTCTTAATGTGATCCCAGTTTTCATCTGGTACTATTTTCTTTTAACCCAAAGAAATCCCTTGAAAATTTCATGTATTTGAAGTTCGCTAGCAACTGGAACACTCAGACCTCTTCATCTAAGTTTTTATTTGCTATCATCACTTTTAAATTTGCGGGCTTTAAAATTATAAGTTGACAGTTTTGTTTTGTTTATCAATACTTTAAAAGTTGCATAATTTTTTATGAGAAAGTTATGAAAATTTTAACTTTGTTTCTTAGTACATAATGATTGTGTCTCTGTGTCCTTATGTGTGTTTTCATGGCTGCTGTAGCACCTATTTTCAACAAGTTGATTATGATATGACATGGCATTTTTCAGGGTTTTTTAATTATTATTATGTGTAGTTTATATTGCTTCTTGGACTCCTAGGTTTATGGTTTTCATGAAATGTTAAATATTTTCAGATTTTATTCTTCAATTATATGTTCTGCCCCTCGCCCTTTACTAAGGCTTCAAATACAAGTCATTATTATCTCACAAGTCATTCACACTGTTTTATTTTTCTTTTTTCACAATTACTTTTATCTCTGTGATTCATTTTGAGTGTTTTCTATCATTGTGTTTTCAGTTCACCAGTCATTTTATTTTTAAAGTCTATTTTATTGTTAATTCCATTTAGAAAAATTTCAGACCATAAATTTCATTTCATGTTCTTTAGTCTTTGTCTGTTAATTCCATTATTCTGATCACCTAATTTTTTAAATTGCCATATTTCTCTCCTGATATGGGTCATATTTATTTTGCCTTTTTGGACTATTTAGTAAGTTTAAAGTACATGATGGACATTATTCATTCCAAACTGCTGTGTGCTGAATTTTGTTGTGTTCTTTCTAGTATATTAGATGTGATTCTGATAGACAATTCAGCTATACGCAGATCAATTTAGCCTTTATTGGGTTTCTTTTTAAGTTATTTAAGTATTTACTTTGTGGAAGACAGGGGCATGTCATTATTCTAGAGTCAGGCTTGTTTTAATCCTATTATGAGGGTCTTAACCTCTTTTGGTCTTTATTCAGTGCCATGTTATTCATCAGATGCTCACCATTCTGGCTGCTCAATGCTCTAAAAGTTTTTTGTAAGCATTAAAATTGTATTTTACTTCAACATTATTTTCCACTAGGTGTTATGGAGTTTAATCTTGAGTATGTACCTAATGGATATTTAGCCAAAGACTCAGAGACCTTAATTTTGGGGAAATATTCTCAGTGCAGTGTCTTCCTCTCAGGTATTCCGACCCACAAGTTTCAGCTGCCATAACTTTTAAGGGAACTACTGAACTCTATTTGGGTGTCCTCCTCCCACACTGTGGTCTATAAACTGTCCCCAGGAAGAAAGCAAGGCTCATTGTAGGAATTATCTCTTTGCCTTCTCTCTTTTAGAGGTCATAATCCTACTCTGCCTACTGTCCAATGACTTAAAACTGTTGTTTTCTGTATTTTGTCCAAATTTCTAGCTATTTGTATAAAAGGATAAATCTCATAAGTTACTCCTTCATGTATTTAAGGGCAAGTCTCTAAAATACGTCAATAATATTTGTGTGGATTACAGAACTCCAGGCTTATTTTGAAGAAAGATAAAATCCTATATGTAAACAAAATCATACAATATAGAATAGACTATCAGTTAACAGGTACCTATGGAGATTGATAGATTCCAGATAAACATACAAGAGTACTATCAAGCAACTGGCAAAACTCTCAAGAAGGGGAAGCCAGGATGGCTCAGTGGGTTGAGCGCTCACTTTGCAGCGCCGGGAACTGAGGATCGAATCCCGGCCCCGGCCAGTGCAGAACCATATGCTGAACTGGGAAGTTCCCCCAGTTCAGTTCTCTCTCTGTCTCTGTCTCTGTATCTCTCTCTGTCAAAAAATTAATAAATAAAACTTAAAAAATAAAACACTCTCAAGCAACCATGAAAAATTAGAAGATTTTTTGAGTTCTCTTTGCTTAAGTTCCAGATAACTGAAAATCTACTGTACTAAGGTAACTTTCTTCTTTATAGTCAAATATAAATATCTATTTAACATTTTGCTGAATCAGAATCATTTATTTTATATGCAAATAATTCATCTATGCTCTGACTTTATATAAGTTTATGTTTACTCAAGGAAATAATTGCTTTAGTTTTACCTTTGGATAAAATTTAAAGTATGGGAATTTGAGGAATTGTTTTAGTAAAATAGATTTTGTTGGGAACAAATGTTAATTCAGTTAATGCTGATTTGAAAGTTTCTAGCATAGTACCAAATTTCTTTGGCATGTTGTCTAGATGTTCATGATCTCTAACATGGGTCCATCTAAGGATCAGGAACTTTAACAATAGTGACAAATATTTTACTATTTTTTTATTTTATTTGTTTTAAAGATTTGTTTTTATTGTTTTTGACAGAGAGAGAGATACAGAGACAGAGACAGAGAGAAGCAGGAGAGCCCAGAACAGTCTCCACAGTTGCACATCATCGGCTCTTCCACATAGTTTCATTCCACAGGTGGGTGCGGGCTGCACAGGGCAGGAACTAGGCCGGGGTTTCACCCCAGTGAGAACCGAACTGGGAGCACTCCCCAGTTCAGCATATGGGTCCACACAGGCCAGGGCCGGGATTCGATCTTTGGTCCCCAGTGCTGCAAAGTGAGCACTTAACGCACTGAGCCATCCCGGCTTTCCCCAAATATTTTATTGAGTTGATCTAATCAAGAACTTTCTCTTATCTTCAGTGGTAGGAAATCGTGTCTGTGTGAATAATTTTAAGGGATGGTGGGTTTATTTTATAAGAGAAGAAGAGTAGAAAAACCAAAAAATATAGCACCTTTGGCTCCTATAAAGGTCAGGAAACCAGGGGTGAGTCTCAGGGCCTGGTCAGATGGGGTAATGTGGAATAACAACCATAAGGCTCTTCAGCCATTTGAAACCTTGTCCAGTTTTCACTTGAGGTTTTTATCTCAATACTACAATATATAGCAGTTAATTTGTGGCAAGCCTCTTCTTTTTATATACACTGTGATTTCATGCATCTAGAATAAGAGTATTTTTTTCAGATTTTTTCATTAAAACACCAAGAAAAAAGTAAACTCAGAATCCATGATACCAAAACTTCGATCTGAGGCCATCCCTACTGTTCTAAATATGATGTTTTAGACCAGGGATCATAGATGTTCATCAAAAAATAAGTAGAGTAGAAGTCCCAATTACCTCTAAGAAAAGATTTAGATTTTTAATTTTTTAAATTCTCTTTTTAAATACAAATATGACCGGGAGGGTTGCTGACACAGACACTTGACAAATTGTCAGCCAGGCCCATTTCATGTGTGTCACCAGGGGGAACATTGTATTTTAAGTGATTTCTTCTCAGGTATAGAGTGGCACCCTGGCAACAGAAAGGATGTAAGAGGAGACATTTAAGGTAGGACTACTATGTGATGTCAGTATTCATAATGCAGTACCCTCTGTCAAAGAAGACTCCATCTTGCTAATTACAGTCAAGATCATGCCCAATTATTGTAATAGCGATAAGGACCACAGACCCACATTTTAGATTAACACTGTCACTGACTAAAATCTGTTTATAGGACAAATATTAGAAACACACTGTTATCTGAAAAGTAGGTGACTTGACTCCTCTCTCTCCATAATAGTTTCAAATTACAAATGCTCTTTGATATTATAACAAACATGTTTAAAGAGTTTTAACTCACTCTTAATTGATCACTCATATATGTTGTATTTTTAAGTGGTCTCTTGACATAATAACACTATGCCCAGAAGTTTTCTTGTAACACACAAAAACTTCTGGCAGGAGATAAAAGGAAAACAGGTAAAGAAAGACAACTAGCCCTATATGTATATATGGGTCCCTCAGTCCATTTCTGAAACTAGCTAGTATATTCATACATACCGTATTTTCCGGCATATAAGATGACTTTTGAAACGAAAAACAGTCAACCGAAAATCGGGGGTCGTCTTATACTCCGAGTATATCCCGAAAAACGTCTCGATATGCCGCTAAACAAATTTTCCAACTCGATCCCGAAAATCGTCTGGATATGCCGCTAAACGAATTTTCCAACTCGATCCCTCACCAATCACTGCAAGGCTGCTCGGACCGCCTCTCTAACTCAGCCAATCCAAGCAGGCTTTTTATGCATGCTAATTATACATGTTCTGTACCTGAAGCTACACTGTGTTCTAGTAAAAAGCCTGCTCAGATTGGCCAGAGTCAGAGAGGCGGTCTATTATAACCTTTGAACCTTTGCTTGTTGTGATTGGCTCACCGTGGTACATACCGTATTTTCCGGTGTATAAGACAACTTTTGAAACAAAAAACAGTCAACCGAAAATCGGAGGTCGTCTTATACGCCAGAAAATACGGTACCTGACTCCTGATCATATTTCCTTTAGATTTACTTTTCATTTCCTTTGTTTCTACACATATTACAGAAGAATTCTCAAAGCATGATTCCAGGATTATTTTACTAAAAATCAAAACCACTGATGGATAACAGAATATGATTATTGAATTTTGATTTGGCATATTAACACATTGATTATTTTGAGCTGTATGTACTTGAAAAACATTAAATGCAGAGAAAGGCTTTCTGTGAACTATCCTGATCTGACTACAGGTAGATCCTCCATCAAGAACCAATTGTCAAAAATTCCCTTCTGGGAATTTTATCAGCCAGGGAAGATTGACTCTTGTGGCAAGAAAAGAAAGTAGAAATGGACACCATATCCAGCCACACTTTGTCACAAAGTATCATATCTCCCATCTATTCTTTTAAGGAACCATTCATCTTTCTTAAAACTTATTTACTCTTCCAGAAGAGGCCTATACCTCACCGTTTTTTCTCTTAAGATAATATTTAAGCCTGAATTCTAAGCTGCTTCTTTGTTACTCAT
Source organism: Craseonycteris thonglongyai (assembly GCA_004027555.1). Taxonomy (NCBI): domain Eukaryota; kingdom Metazoa; phylum Chordata; class Mammalia; order Chiroptera; family Craseonycteridae; genus Craseonycteris; species Craseonycteris thonglongyai. Next base: position 678 of record PVKE010024257.1, on the reverse strand, counting down.
TTTTCACTGGGTATGCCTTATGTACATATAAAGTATATACATTAATAAACTTATGTTTTTTTATCTCTTATTAATTGGCCTTTTATTATAGGGGTCTCAGCTAAGGACTCAGAAAGATGCAGGGAAACTATTCTTCTCCTTTACATTACAAATAATTCTCTTAATATAGCATGATAGCATAAGATCCGGGCACAGTGGCTCAAATCTTTTATACCATGTTTGTCTCTTATGCTATATCTTATACATAGAAACTGATATTTATAGAGCAATAACTATGATTGAGATACTCTTCTAATTACTTTACAATATTTAAATTCACTTTACACTCATAATAACTTAATGAAGTAAGTACCGTAATCATCTACTTTTCATAGATGAAAAAAGAGGTAAAATAATTTTCCTAAGTTTACACAGATACTAAGTGGTAAGGGAAAAATGTCAAGAGAGGCGATTAGATTTTAAAATGTATTTCTTACATGGATTTACAGGATTATACATGGTATTTACAGGATCATTATAGTAAAAATAATAAGAAATCAATAAATATGTGTTGAATAAGAATTTCTGAAATTAAATAGAGTATGCAGTAATGCATATTATATTCTTAAACATTGTATTAATAGTAATATGCATACTATTTGGAACTATTTTTAGATTATTAAAAATGTTTACTTACAA